>JALRME010000031.1:0-89507 GCA_026120035.1 Coleophoma eucalyptorum
GTGTTGTTGAGATATAGAATATTAAGTATAGTAAAGGCGACGCGTACTAGAAAGTGGTGCACTCGCATATATGGTGCACTCGCTTATAAGATACGTTATGGTCTTTATCTTTTATATTTTCCTCTATAAGTGCTCCGGTTGGCAAATTTCGTGGAAATACCAATAGTATCATAGCCCTACACGGTTTACCTGACTGGAATAATGGCTCCCAAGAGTTTTTAATAGGTCCGACTGTGACCACTGACAGCTTCATAGCACTGAATCAGGTACATTGGCTCGTCCCCTGCCCATACTTGTCCCAGTACATACATGTTGTCATTACTAATAAACAAAGACATCTAGAGGATTGAACTACTTACTTTTTTCTACTACACATGCAACAATATCGCCTTCGTTCTTTATATCAAGGTTGTCACACCAAATTCCAAATCCATCGCAAACCTGCTTCATGATTCTATTGAAAGGCCATCACGGGAGAAGATCTCGATTGTTTCTCCGTATTACTCAGTTACGACCGAAGTTTGAAGGCATTGCCAAGAAGCGAACTACGCTCCTAGATTATTCCAAGAGCCGATCATGACATCCCCATACCTTCCAGCAACTTTGCCGGACCTGATGCACGGCAGAATCACCCTGATCGGAGGCCCTCGCTGGAGCAATTGAGAAGGACACGGTCTAATCCCTAATCCCAAATCTCCCTCATCATATTACTAAGGCATTGGTTGTGATGAGATTGAGAATGTCTTATACAGTCTCAATGCCGACACGCCAAGGCTCTCTCGGGACAGGAGCATTGGGCTATTGCTCGTCTAGACTGAGACGAACAATCGAAAACTTTGAGGTTTTATGACACAGGGTATTGCTGCCAAGGTTTCTTAGAATCGTACTTTAGGACGCGGTTGTGGTAGGGAGTGTATTTCGGCAGGAAGAAACCAAGGGTGCGAATGGAACGAGTCATCGTTGTGATGAATGAGATTTTGGAGAGGGAGAGGTTGTGCTACGCGAGTAACCGAACAAGATCATTACTGGTTGTGTTGGCTAACAGGTTACTCTTAATTAGGGTGAGTTGAGGATCTGGATGAGGCTTCTCTTCAGATTCAGGAGCATAGTAGGCTCCAAAGACTGCCGTTGAGTTGAGCCTTTGGCCTTGGGTATATTATACTTCGAGGTTCAAAAGTTGTTCGCACATCCATAGTATTATGGTATTCCAACCATCCTGCAGGTGAGTGGGGCCTCGGGTGCCAGCATTCCTGCAACGATCTTTCCTGTATTTCATCTCCGTCAACACATTTTTGCTAATTGTCTTTTATCCTTCGCCACTTCAACATAGGAAATGGCGTAGCTGGCTTTACGCATTCTCCTCCCGCTGGATTCTGACCACAAACACGATCGTCAACTTCGTCCCCGCTGACTTCCACGATGGCCGGGTTAGTCGATAGGCCTTCAAGCCCTGTATAGTGTGATCCAGCCTTGGCATTCCCATGGGGTATTTCTAGCGTGGTGGCAAAACACACCTTCTCTGTATTGCGGAGAAGTTCATGTCCAGACTCGGAGCAGCGACCCACGATGTCCCTAGTGTAGCCAGTACTCAGTGTATACTTTCCTTGGTTACCTTGTTCCAAAGCAGAGTTGGCATTGTAGCTGGGAAAGGTTGGGATGTTTGCAATGACATCATCACTGCAGCCGAGGATTACCTTACAGTTGTTGCTGTACAATACTACAGTTGTACAAGTAAGGCATGCAGGACGCATTACAATAGCCCATTGTTGCAATCGGACACCAATCCGGATGACAACCTCGACAGTCTTCGAGGAGTTCATCCCAGCAAAGGGATCGTCGTCCCAAAGATCATCAATGTTCAGACCACATGACGTTCCCGAAAGGCTCGAGTTGGGTCCCTCATGGCTCAGGCGCCAATCAGCAAGCCTGGAGGGCTCAACAAGCAAAGAGGGAAAGCCACAGAGGGTTCGAAGAAGCATGAAATCACACTTAGTCCGGTCAGCATCTCGTCACCACCACCCAATGAACGCACCCTTGCATACCTTAGCGATCGGCACCTCAAGCCACAGGCGCCATTCCCTCTCTCCCCGCAGTCCAACTCAGTGCCCATCCGTCCGCGCTGTTTGTTCCTGACACTTGGGGGATTTCTTGATGATTGGGGAAAGGCCATAGGCTGATCTGCGGGGGTTTCGGGGTTCCGTAGGGGTCCAAGGTTGGTATGCAGTCTTTTAGTATGCAGTCAGTCTTTTGCTCACCGCATATGTCATCATTTGTGAGATACAGTAAGTATCTTGTGACTGATGGGCTCGTTTTCTTTTCTTGGACCTCACTCCATTCTTAAAAGGCGAGCGTCGTCCTGCTTTACCCACCCTTTCCCCGACTCTCTCTTGAATAGCATTAAAGCAGGCTATGGCATGAAGCTGAAGAACTGAATCACTTAAAACTAAATACCCATCCTTTCCAACGCGAGATCAACATGCAATTCAAAACCCTCCTCCTGGCGGCTCTGACCGTCGGAAGTAGCTACGGGTAAGCAGCATCCACCAACATTTGTGGAAGATCAGATCCACTGACTACCCAGACAGAGGCGTGATCCCAAAGCGATCGTTCTCCTTTGGCTCCCATCCCGTCCGGGGTGTAAATCTTGGGGGTTGGTTGGTGCTTGAACCATGGATTACACCCAGCATCTTCCAACAATTCTCCTCGGGCCAGGTCGTTGATGAATACACATTAGGCCAGCAATCTAATGCGGCAGATATTCTGGCTGCCCACTGGTCATCATGGGTCACCTTGGCTGATTTCCAAAAGATTGCCGACAATGGCTTCAACTTGGTCAGGATTCCCGTCGGTTACTGGGCCTTTCAAAAATTCGAGGCCGATACTTATGTTACGGGCGCTGCCGTTTATCTGGACCAAGCCATTGGCTGGGCTCGGCAGACTGGCTTGCAGGTTTTAATTGACCTGCATGGTGCGTGACATGAAACCACCCTCAACAGAATAGGCGACGGCTTGCTAACATTAAAAAAAAAGGCGCGCCGTTATCCCAGAACGGGTTTGATAATTCTGGTCAGCGAACCAGCACGCCCCAATGGACCTCCGGCAGCTCCGTGTCTGCAACTCAAGACGTAATAAGCATTATTGCGCAGAAGTATGCCCAGTCTGATTACGACGACGTTGTGGCTGGCATTGAACTGCTCAATGAACCACTCATGGGCAATCTTCCCGGGGGCAGAGCCGACACACAAGCATATTATCAACAGGGCTTCAATATCGTTCGTGAAACGGGTCAAACTCCTGTCATTATCCATGATGGGTTTGCGACGCCTAATTCTTGGAATGGTTTCCTCACTGGCCAAGGAAGTGCCGGTGCAATTGTCGACCATCACGAGTATCAAGTATTCACCAGTGGTGACCTAGCTCTCACTCCGGAACAGCACGCTGCTGCCGTGCAGGGCAGAGCAGAGGGTTGGGGTACAGGGCAAGATAAGTTTCTGTTCTGTGGAGAATGGTCTGCTGCTATGACTGATTGTGCTCCTGGTTTGGCAAGTCATCTCTGGTTCTATCCGTTTTTGCTCGGGCAAGTTTTTGTGATGGGTGCTAATATGATGTAGAATGGCTATGAAGTCGGTGCTCGCTACGATGGTTCCTACGAAAACTCACCCTATGTTGGCTCGTGTAGCAGCATCAACTTTATCGATCAGTGGACTGAATACAACAAGACGAGCACCACGAATTACATCCAAGCACAAATTACCTCATACGAGAGTTTGACCCAGGGATGGATATTCTGGAACTTCAAGACGGAAGCTAGCGCCGAGTGGGATTTGTTCAGACTTATCGACGCTGGTGTCTGGCCTGCATTGAGTTAGATTCGAAAGAGCCTACAAGATAATGGTTGATGGCATCAAGCTTCCTTAGCTTGTATGCATGGAATGCTTGTAAATAGTCATGGATGTGAACGAAATAATTATACAAATATCCCTTATACCCAGCCATGCCCTGATATTGCTATGGAATTCCGCCTCAACGTAAGCATTCTCTGTGTTGTTGTTGAACATTTCCTTGAGATCAATAATGGGATTGAATACCGGCAACCTTCAGAATTGCTATTGGATTTGAAGCGATTCATTCTCATATGCGTTCCATTTTAGGAACATATTTCCGTACTACGGTTAAATGCAAGACATGAAACTCGAGGGAGATTTAACCCATTCATACCGTATCTTCAAACTATACCTGGGCAAACTATATCGAGGGGGGGGGAGGAGACAAGCGGCTGGTCAAGATGAGGGTCAGTCGACGACACCAAGACAATGACTTCACCACAGTAAAAAAGACACTTCAGAACCCAAGTCTACTCTGACTTGCCCCGATTCGGTATCTTCGGATTCTTGGCATGACTTCGTCAGGTACTTTAAATTAGTTACCTGAGAGCTTGACCCTGGTGATTGGAGATCGTCCAAAGTTCGGGTCCAAAATTCGAAAAGGGGGATTCGGATGCTTACATGCGACTTTCGCGTGCTTCAGCCACCGCGTCTGCCATGGTATACCGGATAAGTCAGCGACACAATTAGTTCATTGCTTTCTTTTATTCCATATGCAGTCTTTTATGTTTTTTCTATTCTACACCTCCTCCCTTCAGTCGGAAAGGCTATAGAATAGCCATGACACCAATACCACCATAGTCCTAATGTTCAAGCTTAGCCCAAATCTTCTATCACAATCAATAGGGTAGAGGTCTCTTGTAGGATTCGTTCCCGTGCATAAATGTTTCTCCATGCGGTTTTGTGGTTCTCCGTCACTTGGTAACAATTCAGACTTAATTTTAAGGCAAGAGGAGGGGCGGCACCTGCGCACGTGATTGTAAGCCTCGTTCACTCTCCTGTATCTCATTGATGCTTTGACTTCCGCTTCAGTCTATTTTCTATTTTCCACACATGATCCGTAATTCCGAGTCGTGTCTCTCAAGTCGTAAGCTACTCTAGAGATACAAGGAAGTTCTACGCACAAGCTTTGCAGCATTTATTATATGCCAAGAGTTTGTTGTTCATCCTTTTTTTTTTGCATGGCGCGTCCTTATCCACATAAGCGGCGGATGATGACGAGGATCAGTCTCTCTCGAGAAACATCCCGGGACCTCATTTGGAATATGTAATCTACGATTGGCTACATCTATTTTTGTTTCTATCTGCGCCTCGCGATGATTGTATCTACTACAAGCTTCTGGGGCTTTTGGGCAAGATGTTCATCGGATGCCCTCGGCAATGCTGCGAACCTTTCATTTCGGCATCTGTCTATCTAACCTACAGAGCAAGCACGTTTATGGGGCACCCATATCAACGGCCGGTGGACCTTGAAATGTCAACTTGCGCATCTGTGGTTGGATGTCTGGAATGTTCCTTGCACGTGCCTTGCTTGCGGAGGTAGTGAGTTAGTTGTAGGTGTTATTCGTGAACAGTCGAGGCCCAGATCCCTGGTTGATATACACGCAACCATGGCGATGATTCTTGTGGAGAAACAAATATCTCTCCAAGAGAGAATCTGTATATAAGAAGCCAGAAATTCGCTCTGTAGACTATATACTCGTCACACTATCAACACGTTCATACTCTCCAAAGTCCCTCTTTATACACTTTCCAGTCTAAGTCTCTCCTAAGCGATAGCATAAATCATGGTCTACATCACCAAGTTTGCAGCAGCTCTTGCTACTGCATCTATTATCGGAACTGCGGTCTCTCATCCAGGAGAAAGCCACTCCCACGCTCAAGTTCGTCGGGATATCGAAAAGCGCGATTACTTCGCCGCCAAGGCCAAGCGAGGTCTCGAGGCATGCTCCAACTCCCTCAAGGCCCGCGAGCTCGATGAGCGAGCCATCTCTCGTCGTGCTGCCAAAGCTGAGAAGTTGAGAGCTGCCCGTGGAATCAGCAACTCCAAGCCATATCTCGCTCGACGCAACTTGACAGCCCTTGAGGATTTCGAGACTCACAACCACAACTTGACCTCCACATACACTGCTGATATGGAGCTCTTTTCCTCCAACGGCTCAGCATCATGCATTCTTACTCCCGAGGTTACCATTGTAAGTGTCCCTTCTGTTTGGTTTTTGTCGCGGAAAGATTGCTAACAAGCTATGTAGGGCCCGTACAACATCCACGGTGAACTTATCCGTTCAAACATCACTGAGGACCAAGAGGGTGTCCCAGTCCATTTGGAATTTCAATTTGTTGACATAAACACCTGCGAGGGAGTCCAGGATATGATGTTGGACGTTTGGGCTGCCAACGCTACGGGAGTTTACTCCGGAGTCGACATTACAGGCAACGCAGCTCCACTTGATACTAAATTCCTCCGAGGTCTTCAAGCAACTGACAGTGACGGTGTTGCATCTTTTGATACCATTTTCCCTGGACATTACGCCGGCAGAGCGATCCACCAACACGTTGTTTCTCACTACAACTACACCATTCTGCCAAACAACACCATCGTTGGTGGTGACATCAATCACATCGGACAGCTGTTCTACGATGAGACCCTGCGCACCGCCGTCGAGGCTACCTACCCATACAACACCAACACCCAATCCGTTGTCAGCAACGACGATGATCAATGGGCTCCTTCTCAAGCCGACAACAACTACGACCCCTTCCCAGACTACGTTTACTTGGATTCCGAGGACATCACTCAAGGTCTTCTCATGTGGATCTCTGTTGCCATCGACCCCACCGCCAACTACACTTCCGAGGCTGTCTTTGCTGGTAGCTGGGATGGAGAGACCACTATCCCACACACCAACGACTTGGAGGGTGTTTAGGATATCTCACCGCTAGATGAAAGCATCCTGGGCGTTTATTAGAACTGCTGCTGGTCTTATGGTAGAACCTTGATTTTAAGTAAAGATGTATTTCAATAGACTATTTTCTTCATCCCTATTCTTGTATCAAAGTGTTCAGAATAAAAGGCTTCTTTTTAACCATCTTTGACGTCGACAGTCCCTACTAAAATCAGAAAATGTCAAGAACTTGTGAGAACAATGCTTTAGTGTCCTCTGATCAATGACAAGGTCGCTTCGCAGTGCATGATCATGAAAAGTGCTAGGTTTGAGGGATTTTTCCGAGTTATTAGCTACTAATATTTCCTCTAAACTTGGTCCGAGGGAGCTTTATTTCATCGTTGTGAAATCCAAGCGCTGAAATCTCCTAAAGTGATTGGACTTTATCCCCACCTATGAATTTTATATCCATGCTTCCAACCTTCACTGAAGAACTTATAATTCCCCTGGTGAGCTTAAGCTTTTGGTGCAGACTTGTGATTATACCCCTGAAGCTTAATATTACTGTCCTGTTCGGACGGCACCGCGTTTTAATCGTCTCAAAGAAAGGCCTCTTTCAACTGTTGAGTTCCATCAGACTTTCGAGATGAGACGCTTTCTCTTAGATAATATGAGGGGATTTGTGTGCAATGGAACACTCTCTCCTGTAGCTTGTAAATGTTCTCAAGGCGGTTGAATGATGATTATACATTATTTAGTGGCTTCTTCAGCTGTATGGCCTCGCATAGCCTATATCCGTATCAGTCGTTATACTCTTTACACTTTGAGCATCAAGTTAACTAACCATGGGCACTATTCTTATTATCGATCGGCCCTCTGGTACCAGGTCTCTGACCTTCCTCGAGTATGGGAATATGATCTCTGTTCTCCAACTCGATTCCATCGTCATGCAAGGCCGTACGATTCGAGCGACCATATGTATAATTTGCACCACCTCCGTTTAGCGAGGACGACAAGGTGGATAGAATCCCTGGAGCGTATTTCCGAAGGAGTGGCTTAATTGTAGGCGCCGTAGCGCAGAAGATACCAACGCATACCTCAGTTGCAGACCAGATGGAGGTATCATACGCAACCCATGTCGAATCGATACCAAGTGTGACATCATTTATAATACGCAAAGTTCGCGCCAGTCGGACGAGTGCGGCGACGACAACACTATGGCTCTCATAAATATACGGTCATCCACAAGAAAAGAAAAGAAAACTTACAGCCAGCCCATGGTAACGACAGCAAGCAAAGCGATCTTCTGCTTCTTAGCCAACTGCAATTTTCGGATTTTCTGAGCGACAAGAGCGATCAGCCAGATATCAATGACAATATTGGCGACGACTAAAATCCAAAATATAGGCAGAGTGCTGATGCATTTCGCATTAAGAGAGGTGTTCCAGCTCCCTGCAACCGGTGTGCATGCAAATATAGTAAGAAAAACACACGGAATCGTATAGGCAAGCACAATAACCATTGTCCCCCAGATTAGATATTTTGAACGCCGATCCACGAATAATCGGAGATAGAACAAGCAGATTGAAATCTTGGTTAGGGAAAGAGCCATGGCATAGAATATCGCCGTCGTGTAGCTTATTAGCCCTAACGGAATGGCATCGTCGACTGGAACATCAATAGCATGATGCCCTTGCCCAAAGACTGTCCCGAGGCAATTTGTAATGATTAATGCGAGCGCGAAGATCTGGTTGCTCTCGAGTTAGAATCAAACAGGACAACTAGCTGATATGTACTTACCCAGGCTATTACCACCATCGTATCATCACGACCCCATACTTTCAAAATAATTGCTCTGGACCATATTCGAGCGAATGTGAAAACCGTCGCCACTATCATGGGGATAATGTTTCCCGCAAGAATCTGTGGAGCACGACTCGGCCCAGTGAATGGCATCGTACTGAACCACTTGTGATATGTGCAGTTTATGTATGATCACATTATGGTTCTGGATAGTCTGAAGAAGGCAGCACGATCGTAAGAAGAAACAAACGATTATTAGCTGACTTGAGAGTGAAAGAGAGAGGGGGGAGGAGAGATAGGATGGGATAAAGGAAGGAGAGACGGAGAAAGAAAGGCCGTCAGAGCTTGGATCAACAGACTCTGAACTGTCGGAGTCTCATGCCGAGGGAATGAGAAACTTGACATGAACCAACAAACCAAGGACAAAATGAACGCCTGGCCACCTTTACCGGCAGAAGTTACTTACAATGTAAGCAGCTTCTCTATGTTCAGGGTCTGAGCTTCCAGTGCTGATTGGAAATGTTTGCATGGCATCAACGTGGTATTCAACTAGCACGTAACAAATATCTAGCTCTCAGTTACAGGTACCGGGCAGGGCTGGATAGGCGAGCTTGGGAGGCTTGATTTGGTCAGGATTCCCCTCTTCCAGCCGTTGCGCACGGCTTCAAGGCTCTTCTTTTGCCTATGATTCCCGTCTGGGGATTGCTTGCGGAGTTGGTTTTATTGAAGCTTATTGGCATACAGTTACAGAATAAAGAGTTTCGAGGTCCATAAAGACTTAGAAAACCTTAATTTGAAGGATAACCGGAGTATATCTCCTCATCACTTATTACTTGCTGGCCTACTCGTTTAGCACTTTGACCCACGGGCACCTCCAGTTAAATGAGAATTTTTGAACTCTAATATTCTATGCCCACTTACCCAGTCTGCACCTCGAGCATCTTTTATAACAGGTGGCAGGTAAATATCGTGAAGTTTCTACCTGTTGTCGAGCAAAGAAGAGCGTCTGTTTGGATTGGCCCAAAAGCTGTTTCATTGCAAGCGAGCCGACACGGCTCAGAAGAAGATTAACTAAGCGTGTCGCACCCTGTGGTGATCTCACCGCTAGAGTCTTATCTAGTGTGAAGTATTTCTGGACCGGTTGGGAATTGGTTAATATTCTCCTCCAGGATGGGTATGATCGCGAAGCGAAACACTGTATTTCTTCAATATCGGATACATAAAATAATGCTGCTACCAACATTTGACCCTTTAGCCTTCCATTTAGCCTTCCATTTTTCCAATCGGGTGTCAGTATTTACTGGCCTTGCACTTCTATCTCGATTATCCTTTGGTGTTTCAGGAGTGCTGAGAAGATTGCTTAACCTCTGTATTCAAACTGCCTTCCTGCATAAAACCGATATCTCGCAGCACTCTTCACTCGCATCTTCTTACCCCAGACAATGAATACGCCGACGAAGGCCAGCACAACAGTCCCAATCACGGTAATGGTAATAATGACATTTTCGATTCCTACAGCCGATATCCAAGGCGTCAGAGCAAAGACGAAGATCGTGCCAATAGCGTTACGTGTAAAAGTCACTCCAACTAGGGCATCGCCAACAATCTGAATTTTAAGGTTAGCCTCGTCTAGCGAAGAAGGATCTCGTTGAAACAGTCATATTGAACTTACTTCGGTATATGAATCCGTAACATAGGTCAAGGCGATACTGCTGATTGGTGCCGTACCAAAATTACAGATGGCGTAGCCAACTGCGATGATAGGCCAACTCAGCCCGTTGTTCAGTCCAATTCCAAACATAAGCGCTCCGAGTGGGACGAAGGGAACAAAGGGAACCATCATCCAGAGGCGCATTTCCGGCTCATAAATGCCCTTGTTACGACGAGAGAGATATAAAATTGACCAATCACTAAGTGGTCCAATGATGAGTGAGCCAATGGTGGTGCCAATGAAAGCCGGAAGACTCATCAATCCTACTTGCGCAGAGTCGAAGTTATAGGGTGGAAGAGCCATGGTGCTTGACAGAATCGTGACCATGACTGTGGACCATGCGAGCATAACGCCGTAAACCATCGACATGTAGCCAACTCCCGGAATCGTTAACAGTATCACAGCCGGTTGATAACCATGACGAGCAAAACTCTTGAAACTGCCTGCTGAAGTGGAAGTGACTGCCAGCTTTTGCCAGTAAGTCTTTCTGGGTATGGATGGATCGATGGACAACTGTGTAGAATCCTGTGGTACCGAGATTCTCTCGTTAATTGCACGATCAGACGAGTTAACGGGCAAAGACTTTTCACTCAGTACGCCCTTACTGCTTGGTTCTACTTCTGATACTCTGTCTTCTTCCTCGGGGGAGTATCCAGACAGCGTGGAATGGTCGTACTTGCTCTCTTCATACGAGAACGTGAAGAAAACAAAACAGACCCCGAAAAATATCGCATTCCACCACCATACCCAACGCCAACCTTGACTCAACGTGATATACCCAGCGGCAACCGGAGCCAAGGACCCGCCAACGTTGACAGACCAGATATAGATTGTGTTCATGAGACCCCGTTGGTGAACGAAGAAGACGTCTGCAATTGTCATTTGCACAATGACTTCTGCCAAGGCTCCTACACCACAGCTGAAGGCGTTGATGAGCATTATATCCGCAACCGTCTGCAGCTTTGCCGACCATATGGAAATGGCAAATTGCGCCAAGGTACTAAAAAGATCTAGATTTCATAGGATTAGCGACCCTGCCTGATACCAATCGTTGGAAAGAATGGAAAAAATAGTTGCAAAGTTCCTGCGGCGGGTTGAAGCAAAAATTGGGTCAATAGAACAAAAGAGAGATTGTTCCTCTCACGTACATATGGGCCGACGTCCATACTTCAGTGCAAAGGGAATGAGGAGGAAGGCCCCAAAAGCCAATGTTCCACAACCGATTGCATAGCTATCATTCAAAATGGTATAGCTAAAACCAAGTTCTACATTCATCGGTGCCCATGTGGGAGTTGCAGCATCGATGAGTGCGAAGACCATCAAAGTGTAGAAGCAACAGAGAGTAAAGTTCCAGTTCTTGCGCCATGTTGGCCAATTGAGTGGATCATTTGGATCTGAGCTAGGTCGGGGTTGAAGTATAATATCTTTCCCATTCGATTTCTGGATTGTCTCAAGCCTGATGGTTCCAGGGGGCCATTGCTCTGCATCTTGCTCGCTGATATTCTCCATGGTCTTTGTTAAAGCAAAGAACGATATAGTAGGAATCAAAATGAATGCTACTCACTCTCTTCAATGGAAAATGGGGTGAAGTCCGTTCTTATCTGATTCTTTTGTCTTATCTTCTCATGCACAGAGTGCTTTTCTCTTTGATATCAGCATGGTGGTAGTGGACCACAGACCTTGACCTCGAAGCACACCAATGATGACACGCTCCAGGGATGCATGCAAACGATTAGTTATCTACCATCCATACCATACAGCAGATAACTCGCTTCTCCAAAGATCCTCGCCCAACGGCCAATCCACAATAATGTCGGCCGAGGCTGGTAATGTGCAGCACCCCCCAAATGCACTGGCCATCATTGACACTCTTGTCTATCGATCACTGATAAGCATTCTAGTCATTCCAGAAGAGGAATCTGTAGCCTTTGAAATCGCCCAGGGGCATGATAAGAACTGGCCGGGTGGCGCAAATAGCATTTGTGGGGATTGACCTCTCTTATCGCTGCATGACGGCCTCTTTCAGGAAAGTTGAGGGATCTCGAAGGTGGAGAGCTGCCAGCATGCGTCACATCGCAATGAACGAGTACCCAATAAGACTCGCTTGCGAAGAGCCATATGAACGACTTTTGATAATTGCTAGGAAGAAGGTCTCTTTCCAAAGCCTAGAATGATAATAATTATCTAATGTTATTATAATACATAAAAAATGCGTTCAGGACCTGGCCCAAAACGTTTGATATTTCGCTCGCCAAAAACAAGAAAAGCAGAATCTTTTGGTACATTTATTTCCCCTTCTTTACTCAAACACCATACGTGCTCTTCAAATCGGCCTTTTCATCCCTCACAATGTTGATCTGAGACTTTGTAATTGCACTAGGCTTTGGCGCTCTGGAAAGCCACCATTTTAAGCCTTCAGAGCCTGCAGCCAAGACAATAGGAGCTAGGACTAGCAAGCTGAGTGTCATCCAAACCACAGATGGTACAACGTTTGTGATGCATATCGAAACAGAGCTGAGATCAGCAAATCCAGAAAGAAGGGCAATAGTCGACGTAAGAAGCAGTAGACCGATATTTACTTTGTGAGCCAGTGCAAGATTTTTGTTTTGTGGATAGGGCGGTGGTGAACTGCTCAATGGTGGGTAAAGTAATTGCGTTGTCGCACCGGCGCCGATAGTCTGGAAGAACACAATAAGGCCAATGATCTGTTCATAACACGTCAGTAAGCTCCTTGTATAAACACAGAATGATTCTTACTGCATGGGCAGTTGCAAAGTGTTTTGCACTAGCTCTAAACGCAATTCCCAGGATGAAAATTATGAGAGAAAGAGGCAGGATGGCGTAGCCAATGAAAACGATCCATTTAGGTAGGGGAGTGACAGTGCCGTTCGATCGTCCTGTCAAACTGGCGATTCTCTGGCAACTGAAGGCAAGCATGACAAGGGGTAGCATTATAAAATAAGCTAGTATGGCAAGCACGACTGAATTCCATTAGATAGAACTTACTACAGAGGCAAGGTATTTACTTACTGTGAAAAACGGCGAGGACGACATAACTTATAATCGCAGTATCATTGACGGTTGCCGTTGTAAGACCTTTGGACGGGTTGAGAGCGTACGTGTTTCCTCCACTACTGATGGTGAAGTTCTGGTCTGGAAGAGTCAGGTTCTTCGAAAATGTCAATGACTTAATGTCGACCGTTCCGCTGCTGACCAGTCCTACAAACATGCCAGCAAGACCGCCCACACCTTCGCAGCTAAGTGAATCAAGTCCTGTCTGCACCAGGGGGTTGATGTTTGATGCATTCAAGCTAGAAAGAACACTGGCGAGATCCGTTGCGTTAATCGTGCCTTCTCTTTTGGTCAATGGCTTTCGCGAGAACGGAGCCAATCCCCTGGTCTCCACTAATGATCTCTTATGTTTCGCGGGCATAGTAACTGTCGATGTCCCCAGGATTTGTGAAACAAGCTTTGCACCCTCAGAACCAAGACCGCGACCGAAAGACGTAGCAGCACCCCCAACGGTATCATTAAAAGACGTTGTATCAGCTGATATGAGCTGGAAGGCCATAACTTGGGAGCCTGCTCCGGAAACGAGACCAACTGCAAGACCTTCTGCGGCTGAGGCAATGTTGATATTTCCAAGGGAAATTCCACCGAAGGATGAAGTTGATGACGCAGTAGAGTCGTTGCCTGTGGAGGAGGTACTACTGTTGGATGCACTGAACGAAGCTGCCGCTTTTGTAAGTGTGCCATTCGATAAGAAACTTGCAACTAGCCCTTTCGCAAAGACCTGGCTGACCGCGCCAGCACTATTGTCAGTTGGTGTGGAGGTGTCATCTTGGAATCCCAATCCTATTGCGGCGCCCTGACCAAGGCCAGTACCAAAACCACCAGCAATATCTGAAAGATTGAGGTTTGATAGTGAGCCAAGGCTTAACGTTGAGTTGGTATCTGCGGCACGCTTTCTCATTTTTGCTGCCATAGAGCCAAGTCCAGAAGTGATACTTTGGAGATTGATATTGCCGAGTGCAGATACGGCAAGACCTTGGCCAAAGTTTCCAATGACCCCATTGAGTCCACTTGTGTTGAACATGACCATGTCTACTTTATTGAGCTTAAGACCAGAAACTGCACCTCCACCTAGACCCTGAGCCAAAGAAAGAGCTGCTAGACCAACGGTGCTATTAGCACTCAACGCAGGCGGACTGCTAAGTAGTGAAGTAATGTTGGCTGAAGAAAAGATCGTAGAGGTAAGGCCAGACCCTAGACTTTGTGCTATGCCATCGATGCCTCCTGGAGACGTTGTGTTCTTGACCTGCAATTTTAGTGCAGTCATAGCACCGCTAGCAAGGCCGACTCCAAGTGAGTTTGCAGGTGGTCCTAATGAGTCTAGAAGGCTGGTTGTATTGATACCAGACGTTAGGGACCCTATAATCGAAGATGCGTTCGGAAGTAAAGAGGCTATTGAGCTTTCCACGCTGGCTGCACCAGACTGAAGAGCATCACCTATAGCGGAAAACAACCCCCGAGTTGCAAGTTGTACTTCCTCGTCTCGCTGTCGAAGGTGCACATTGTGGGCAGCAATGATAGCGTTAATTTCATTAATGGCACTAGCTTCGTCGAGACTTCGTGGCCGATAGATTTGGACATCGCTCTGATGCGAGTTACGTCCAGAGAAAAGGCCCGCTGTAAATACAAATAGAGCAACCAGAATCAAGAATCCATAACGTTTGAAGGACAAGGCCAAAGACGTCTCGTTTTGAAAGGAGGCCATTGTGAGAAGTGCGGGACTTAGTCACGAAGATCGGGGCTCAGTTAGTGATGTTGTCAAGTAGGTTGACAGGTCTGCTCAGTGCAGCAGATGTCATATATGACTTTCTCCTCGCTGGGCTGACTATCCCCTAGAACCTGTCTATCAATCAACACAGCCATGGATTGTTTCGATGATCCCAGTACAGCACAGGCGCCGTGGATACATTGCCGGTGCAATAGACGGAAACTTTTCAACGCGAAACTGTGCCGGCCAATCAATTGAAGAGTGCAAGTTGACAGACAGAATTTGAATCTTTGACACCCTGCTGTCTCGGATGAATTCATGGATTTCCTCATTTGGTAGAATGGAGAAGGTGGGTTTTGTCCATTGACCTTGATGGTGTCAACCGTTACAAAGTGGCTGTGAGTAGCCCACGAAGCTCGCATGAGAAGTATTTTGGAGCTTCGCACGACCAGATGACAGGAGAAGGACTTCAAAACGTGCACACACGAGGCTTCAAAAGGATGAGACGATGGACCGCCCTTTCCCACGACACAAAAGTCCAATGGGAGGCTCGTACGCGACCCGCTGAAGTTCTACACCACACCAACGTACGAGATAGGTCCATAGCCGAATCCATCATGGCGATGTTATTCGCTGAAGAACTTGCGAACTTGTCAGAGATTCTGCCCGTGTCCAAGTTTCAGCTTGGGATGGAGTCGATCCTTCTAGACGAGTACGCAACCCAAGCGAACGCGATGCGAAGGTGACGGGCGATTTGAGGGATGAAGTCAATCTGGAACGTGTTCGTGGGAAGTGGCAAGGAGTTGTTACCGTAAGGTAGCTGAGTGAATGTACCTTACCTGGATAATAATGTGCCTTAACTGAATGTGCCTTACCTGAATGTGCCTTACCTGAATGTGCCTTACCTTACCTTCCCTTACCCCGTGGAGCCCCTACTCCTTTGCTTAGTCACCACGCCTCATCCACGTGAGCCGAAATGGGCCGCCCGTTTTGACTTCCCGGCCACGCTGTTGAGCAGAGTATCTTTTCGCCGGGCTGAGACAAGAGATACGATACATCAGGTTAGATTAAGGTAAAGGTATGATATGATTTACTTCCGAGGTACTATGTTTGCTTCTATCTCTAAACTGAGCCCAGGCCGTTTTTTCACTGCACCTGGCGCTGGCTTGAACAATTATCAGACCAATGATCTATTATTGTGCATTCAACCAAGGAGGCCAGATCATGGGACGCAAGCCCGGAAGCTTTCCATGCTGAGCTCTTATAATGATTGGCTCGCAAGACCAGTGCTCACCAGTGCAGTGTCCCAAGCGAGCACTTGGTGACAGCAGTGCTGAGCAGTGACCAAATGACGTCTCACCCCGCCTTGTCCAAAATCTCAGATGTTTTCTACTGTACATTTACCGGGAACTGTGCTGCAATAATTCAGTATGAAATTTGACCCGGTCACAGCATGAATCACAATTCGACAGACTCCCGGCTTCTTTGGCCACCGAGTCTTCAAGGCCTTGGATCTCCTGCGGATGATAATCTATCCTCTTCTCTCGGTGATGCTACTCTCATGTTGACATGAGTTACCCTTCGCAAGATGGAGGTGAATGAAAGCTTAATTGAAAGCAGCCGCACTGCACTTCCGGATGCCAATGGGTAATTCATTAACCCGGGAATTCAATTATGAAACAATTTAGAGACTTTGACAGCTACTCAGCGCTGTTACCAATCGCCTACTCCGTGTACCAAATTCTAACACCGATTGATGTCAGAAAGAAGTACTGCGCAGAGTAGTCGCGGAGAAATGGTCCGGGTTGAACATAGATATGTAGATAAAACATAGATTTATAAACGAGAGAGATCTTGGTGATGACAAAGGAACATATAACCTCAAAGCGAAAGTATAGCCAAAATGCAACATAGGTATTGGGGACAATGCAACATAGATTCAAGGAATTTTTTGTTTCAGGTAGTATCATAAGTCACCATCCACTCCAAATACCTCTTTACCATCATAGGAAATATTACGTATAGAAGCATGCTTCCCACACTATGCTGAAGTTATAAAAGGTTTAAGCGAGTACATGGCACGTCTAGTTGCCAATTAACCGGTCCATTTCGCACAACGTACCTATCACCTCCTAGGTTCTGCAACTTCTCAACACGGTACTGTCAGACTCCAAGACAAAGCATATTGACTTGGCTCTTCAGGCACAGAAGCACGGCATGCAAAAAATATGGGAATGCTGTAATTTTCATGACAGCTACGGTGATTGAGATGAGGGGCCTTAAAGATGTTAGACCTTTACAAGTACTCGGCATCTACTCTTTCCAGGCCTCACTTTCCAGAGTTTGTGGACTATGTCTCTGACATGTTTTATGAGTTTAACATATTTCATTCATGGATAGCGGTGTGGAGTCTGAAGCGTCGGCTTTTTCTGTTGACGTTTAATGCTGAACGGCTTTGTCAGACGCATGACTTCGGTGCACCGTGACTGGCTGGTCTCTGGCATTTTTAAGCTGCCATGTCAGATGTTTCGATCCTCGCAAATTAATAGACAAGTAGAAGCATGCCTTCGGCACCCTGTGTTCGGTTGAACAAGCCATACATGGTCACCATGATTTAGATTAACGGTTCATAAGCGAAGGAATTGCTAATTCTAAAGGGTGTTGGCAAAATGACTTCTGGTAATTTTCAGCAACTTTTTCCGATAAGCTGCCAGTCCCCGTGCACCAAAATTGGTCTCAAGTTACAGGTTGAATGTGGGCAGCGGACACTGGACCTGACAGAGGCATAAGGTGGCAAGAAAATGTGCTATAGGTATTCATATTATATTATGTTAAAGGGCTTTTCGGCATCTCTTTTTTCAAGCTTCCATAACCGGGAGTCTGCTTGTTCAAAACTCCTTGGCAAGCTATCGCTGTCCAACAACTCCAGTATGCATTATCCCCAACGCCAATCCTTAAAAATTTCCGTATACACAATATAAACCCGGTCATCATTTATCGTCACACTCTTTATTTTGGTGGGGCTTCCTTTTTTGAAGGTGCTGGCCCAACTGAGAACTTGGAGAATCTGAAAGCTGCCAAGGCGCTCCGACTGGTTTCCGTCTTTGTTGGATACTCTTCTTTCAAGTATGCTGCCACGGCCGCTTCCATTGCATCAATCTCTTTGCTTGTGATAGATCCCATGGTTACCACTGTTGGAGTCATCGAGATAATTCGATCTTGCGCTCCAGGTTGGTATACCGTGGAGGTTTCTTTTGCAACCGTTGCAAGCTTTGGGGTTGAGTTCATTTGCATAGTTGGCTGGACAGGTGATACTGGCGGTGGTGGCCCAAACCACTCTGACTTGAGACGGGTTGTCCTTCGTAATTCCAGGCTTGTCATCGAGGAACGAGGATCAGAGTCCGTCCAGCTCTGAAAAGATGCTCGATTGTCGTTATGGCTCTCAACTATGGGCTCGGCAGGACGACTTTTGTTCTTACTCCTCTCATTATTTGAGGGTAGCATCTCCATGCGTCCAGTGGTGCCCCGTTTCTCGAGTGCGAAAGTTTTCAGGTCACCCGAGTCGCTCGAGCTATCCTCGGAGTATCCTCGTTGGTGATAAACAATACGTTGCCCCTTCTCGCTGAATACTTCTCGACTATCCCCCCCACCCCTTAAGTGTGGTGGAATTCGTATTTCTGGATCTTCTATTCGCCTTTCTATTATGTGTATTTGCTTCTTTCGCCGTAATAGGACTATCAGGATTGCGATCAACACAATCAGAGAAACACCGGAAATACTAATAGCTATTATGAACTTATTCATGTAGCTAAGTCCTGACTGGGAGCTTGCTTGTGCTGTTGTTGTGGTGCCACCCATTACTGAAGAGGTGCCAGCATTTGATAACGATGTCGACGGTGTAGCACTCATCAGCGCTATAGGGATAGACGTAGCACTGGCGGTTGCGCTAATTAAAGATGCGCTCGAGGTCGAAATCGAAGTCTGCGTACTTGAGAGTAGGGACGAGCTAGAAGTTGTCGATGGCGTTACGACTGCTGGTTCTGTCGCTACTGCCGGTGCTGGGGTATCTGTAGTAGTTGCACTGCTGGTCGAACTTGGAAGAGTTGACGTTTGTGAACTCTTTGTAAGTGCCCCTATCAGGTGGCAAAGCTTCCCAAAATCTACCGCTGCAGCTGTAAACAGGTCAGTCCGATCAACCGAGACGGTGAAAGTACTCAAAGCTCACAAGTTGAATTTGAAAGACTGCAATTACTACGGATACATGACGCTGTCGATCCATCAATAAACCCAGGTGGGTTCTGGCAAGCACACGTAAAGTTTCCCACAGCACAGTTGATGCTCGTTGCATACGTATCTAAACATCCTGTTGAGCATGTTGGTAGAGCTGCTATTTGCTGATTCACATCGTCTGTGGTCGCTCGAAGAAGTCGCGCCAAAAGAGCATTCATTGCGTCCGTTGTCGAATCTCCTGTTCTATGTAACGTAAAGCTGCAAGATGGGAGAGTTGGGACTCTGGGGGTATGTATTGCATGTACCTATGCATTACTAGTCTGGCACAAATCAGACGGCATTGAATCTCAGGCTAGTGGCTCTCAGACTTCTGACATCCAGGGACGAAATCATTGGAGACAAGCTTACAGAGCCTGGAAATATGGGAATCGCCATGCCAATAGGAAACTGAAATGTAACCCATGAATAATGCATGCTTGCCTGTCAGACGAATGCTTCGAACCACGGATAGCAAACCCCGTGCCGGAATGATCCCATACTTCGGCCATTTCTATTACAGTACTTGCAACTGCGACCCCTTCAAGAGGCGGTAGATCCGTGCTGCTATGATCACCAATCAGATCTGTGGGCAATGAGACCGCACATCCAGAACCCCCAGCCGTGCAGTTATTGACGTTTACACTTCGCCAAGCTTTACCTTTGACTTTAAGCTTGCAAATCATACCAGTCTTCATATAACAAACCCTGCCAGATATCGTAACTTGTGTCCTAAAGATTCCTCTGGTTGCAGAGACAGAGAAATTTCTGCCAGCAATTATTCCACATGGCCGCCAGATCTCCAAAAGACGAGACATAAAAGACGAGACATAGTTATGATATCAATCCTATCGGTCTGAAGGCGGCTTGATCTTGGTCTGATGCTTCCATTGCTGGAGGGAAGTTCTGACCAAGACAAAACGACTGCGAAACAGGGCCACGCGAAGAGAGTCCATGCAACGCCGTTGGAGAAACAGGCCAAACAAGCGAGGAGATCTGAATTTGGAAGGAGCGACCAGATCACACAGTCGCTCAGTGAGTAGAACCTCGTCTAGCCAGGACCACCCGGTTAACCTGAGGGAAGGCAAGGCGCTAAGAGTTGGATGCACGATTCATTGGCACGCGATTTAAGGCCAGGACGCGGTCGGATGTTCTCCTCGACCAGCTAGCTACAACAGCAGTTAGAAAAGGTATGATATGGACAGGATAACCTGAGGAATTCTGTTACGTTCTTTTACCTCCAAGCTTTATTCCTTAGGCGATTATCAAACGCTATGCCTATATTCCGAAGTACCGCGTGCAGAAGAAGTCAGGGGTCGTGATTCTGGCAATGGAAAGATCATTAGGAGAGGTTAACAGCAAATATCAGTCGTCACCAATACCCTTACAAAAGTTAAGGTCTCCTTAAGGTTCTTCCTCGCAGAGAATGGCCCACTGATGGGATTCTGTGGCTGCGGCATTGATCATTTGGTATATCATGGTATGACACAATTTCCTAAAAACCTGGTGCCACGAACGCAATTCCGAGACTACTTCTGCATACGCCCATTCACGGAATAAAACGTGGCTCTTTTTAAGTCCTGCCTGTTTTCACATCAGAGTGTGAGGCTAGCTAGTATTATGAGGGCTTGGTGGCCGTTCCCCATCCATGAGGTTATTACTCATCTGAATGAAACGGTCAACTCATAGACATAGCTCTTAGATCTGGTAATCATGAAATGAATCTGCAAGGTGCTTCTTGGTCATCGATATCACCTGTCATTAAGAGCCAGGCGCAATAAGGTGGGCTCCAACTCTTCAGATAATAAAGCCCATTGGATGAATTATTGATTTATAAAGGATGTAACAAAAGCAAAGCCAACAGTTCCATCTAATGACGTGTTCTTATATATGCCATGGTCCAGTGCTCAACTTGAACTCTGGGCAGTATTGCTCCAGAGGAATCGTCTCCTCCTTGGGAAAACGTCGCGCCTGGTGGACCCCTACAGGTGTTGGGTAGTCTTGGGTTTCAACAGCGAACGATTTCGCGGTGTTGAGATCTGGAATATGGATATCGCTGGTGGATGTCATGTTCATATCTTCTGCCTGAAGTTCTAGAAGCCTATGAGGTAACAAGGTCTTAGCAGTGTTCTTATCTTTGAATTTTGAATGCAATGTAGACATAGGCTTCACTCATACCTTTCGTAATACCACTGGTCCTCAAGTGCGGGTTTGGCATAATTATCCCAGTCAAAACGGTCTAGCACTCTTAAAGTGCTGCTCCTTTTCCGAAGACTTAATCCGCCATTGAAACCACGTCCATGCTTTGCGTCAATCGGTGCCCCAATAATGTCGTACTCCAAGAAATCGTCCACGCTTAGTGGGGAATTTGCGCAAAGCATGCTATCGCTCTGGAAGATCAAGATATGTTCTGCTGGTGCAAGCTCCTCCCACATGTGCTTTTGGCACATATACTTCGAATACATCGTTGTATTTGGGAAATCTACACCTTTAGGTAAACGCTTTATTTCGAGGAGTCCATTTTTTATCAAGCGATTTATTGCCGAGGAAGTTGAATTAGCGTAGTCGTTGTACGCCTCAGAGGTCGTGAAAAGAATGATGGGCCATTCTGGTCCCAAGATGCCACTGAAATGTAACAAGATAGCAAACATTCCTTCTTGCATCCGAGTTTCGATAATGGCTGCCACTTTATTTGCTGTTCTTATTCTATGATACGTGAGCGATTTCACTGAATAGCTACGGCCTGACTTAAGATACCTTGATTCTGCCGGTTCTGGGCTGCTCTGTTCACTCTGATCGATCTGGTTGCTCTGATTGCTCTGCTGCATTCCAGCGTGAGGGGTCTCGTGAGGTAGCTCTTCGGATTGTACCGTGCTTTCAGATTCTACCAGACTATTGTCGTGCGGCGATGATACTGTAGGAGTGGGTTGGCCCGGAGGAATAGTGGTGCTCAAATCTACCAGACTGTTGTCGAATGGTGGTGATACTTCAGCAGTGGGTTGGACCAGAGGAGCAAAGGTGGCAAAATCTACCAGATTGTGGTCATGCTGCGATGGTACTTCTCCAGGGAGTTGGCCCGGAGGAACAATGGTACCCAAATCTAACCCTGGATTACACTCTGGGGAATTTGTAGCATAAAATGATGAACATTTGAGAGATGGTGCGATATTATCGCGGGTTGAGATGATGTGGAAACATATTGCCAAAAAGAGCACGAAGGCGATGCAGAGAATCAAGTTCTTCCTCTTACATTCCGTGCTGACAACTGCCATCTTCGACTGGGTGTGCAGATGAACCAGCTTAGGATGCTTGAGATCAAGCTGAAGTTTTTGTATCATCAAATCTAAAAGTTTCGGAGAGATTTAGTCTAGTCCATGCCAGGGGACTACGAGAGAAATATAACCAAACTCAAATCACGATAAGATTATCCCCAAACTCCCTGCAGAGATAACCATCGTGGAAGACCCAAGGGAGACCTGGTCCCACTACTGTTGCTAGCAGACGAAGACGAAAACGGTAGAGAAATTGTGTTTTTGCTGGACAATATGTAAGTAAAGCACAATATATCGAGGAGCCAAGGCTAGCTTGGAAAGCGACCAGTGAGCCCACAGCACCGTTTGCATTTACTCTACAAGTAGCAATATGTTGTTCTTCAAGACGCCAGCTGAACCTTGAAAATGACGCCTCCTGTCTAAACATTCCTCGAGCTTCGTCTCCTTGCTCCAGGACCATAAGGGAAAGATCAGTGAACAGCAAAGGCCGCTTGTCGATGGCTGGCGTGATTGCACGGAAATCCGCCACCCTAGCTCAGGAGTCACCTGACCCATTCTGGGGGGTTATCGCTCGCGAGATCCGGCCCAAGACCGATGATATCGCGTGGGTGCCGACGACGATGGGCACTGATTCTTCCTTCGCCGCAGCTGACGACAGAGCCCGCGAGGCCCAGAGGACAGGTCTACAGCGAAGAAGGCTGGCCAGCCAATACCACGCGTAGCTACGCGTCCAAACAGCGGGAGTGGAAGACATATATTTCTATTGATGTTGAAAAGAGTGCCCTTACTAATGGGTCTACTCTATGAGCTTGTTACCCCGAACAAGCTGGCCACCTAGTTTAAGGAGGACAATATATTACGATAGGTGAGGGTATCAAGAAGCCACAGAAGCGTCGACGCCGGGGGCTGCAGCGTTGCACAGCAGCTACAGCAGGAGCAGGCAGACGCTACAGCTCTGGCAGAGGCAAAGACGCTAGCAGAAACCTTAGAGGTTCCCCTAGCTGAGGTCTCTGAGCTGTTTGCGGATGGCTGTGAAGGCTGTGTCCTTCTACAGCTCTTTCCCCAGCTACAGGACCTACAGCTGACCTTTCTGAGGGTGCCATCTTGACGAGAGGCACAATTGAGGCCTATATAGCGGTCATCATTGAGCTTCAGCGGGTCAAGGTTGCCCATGGCCATGGCATAGATAATCCACGTGATATGACTTTCCGTGGCTTCCTTGAGCAGCGGAGCCGAGAGCATAGCAGGCTGGAGCGGTAGTCCTTCAAGGACTGACAACGATGGGATCTAGGCTGGCTACACGCACAAGTAGTGACAAACGGATCCAGGACCTGCTGCCCAGTGAGGCGACATATACCCCCCCCCCCCACAGAACCTCCGCACCCGGGCTTACCTGCTCTTTGGCCATTCCCACCTCTTGTATGGGGAGAATATGAGGAAGATGGAGTTGGTGTACCTCTCTCTCTTGGACTACCCCACCTCTGAAGGCCCAGCTCTCTCTGTAGCTGCCTTGTGAGCCTGTTT
Source organism: Coleophoma eucalyptorum (assembly GCA_026120035.1). Classification (NCBI taxonomy): domain Eukaryota; kingdom Fungi; phylum Ascomycota; class Leotiomycetes; order Helotiales; family Dermateaceae; genus Coleophoma; species Coleophoma eucalyptorum. The sequence continues at coordinate 24,126 of JALRME010000031.1, forward strand.
TGGGACCGCGCTGAATAAGACGGCGAGAAGGAATTCAGAGGTGCCTTCAGTCATAAGAACCCGCTATTCTGCACCCAAATAGCCCTGGTACAACTCCTCTTCTGGCGCTTCTATCTTGCTGGCGACCACCCTCCCTCTTTCCGGCGGCGGTGCGACTGGTACAGGATTACGGTCCTTGTAGACAAGGACCACGAGCAAGAGTTCTCTTGCCGGACTCAGCTTCAAGAGGCCTGGAGGGTCTTCGATTCCACTGGCTGATTGACGAACAAAAGCAACGCCGCCGGCAGGACCAGTGGCAGGCACCAGCCCAGGGCGGCCAGGGGGCAGACAGTAATAAGGGCTCGAGGGCAGGCTAGAAGGAGCCGTAGGGGAGGTCTATTGCCACGACAAACTGTAAATTAAATAGTTATTACTATTCTTATTATATCACGATGTCTTTATACTACATAACTGTTGTTTTATAACTCTTTATACTTGATTCTCTAAAGTTATTGACACTTATAGCTATGTAAAACTTTTCAGGTAGTATTTTTGTAATCACACCCGATTTCATTTAATTACAGACTAAAATGGTTCAACTATAAAGTTCCGCTTCTCATTCCATACCCTCCATCCGCCGCGCTCGAGATGTCCCACTGCTTGATATTGGGGAGGTGTGGGCGATCTGCCCGGTCGCTACCGCGAAGGGTGTGATATATCAGGTCGCAATCCGGAGGGTGCTATATTGAACTCTTTCAAGCCGAAACCTGGCGAGCGGCATTATTGAAGGAGATGGAGAGGCAGAGAAAGGGAGCTTTTCATTGAAGATTCAATGGTTGCCGACGATAACAACGCGTTCTCCCTTACATCCTTCCAGTCGTGTTGACCGTCGCTAGCGGAAGTCTAAACCGAGGCGGATGCCCTGCAAACAGATACCTCACAGATCGTCCCCCACTATACCACCCTTAATCAGGCCTGGAATCAAGCACAATAAACCTAGAGATGGATTTCATGTAGGACAACAAAGGCCAGGCTGGCAAGTCCTCTGGACTTTTTGGTTCCTGCGCCGCGTGAAGATGTCCTCCCTGGCCGGCTTCCACAATTCATTTACTGATACGCCCCACCAATTGTCTTCTCCCTCCCTTTGCTACTGCTTTGTTTTTTTCCCAGCAGGAGGTGCAACATGGAAAACCACTGATTCTTCTTGAATTCTTCAATCTTTATCAAGTTCATAACCTCGCCGGCCAATGCTCAGAAAGATGGCGAGTCCAGGTGACCGTGTGCTCACGGCTTTCGTGATTTTGATATTTATTTGGATTTTGGCGCCTTTCCTCGTGAGTATATCGGCGAAAATTCTGCCAGGCTAGATTCTAATAAAGCCTTCAGCGAAGTTCGCACAAAGTTCAATCTTTTATAGGCGGCGTTGGCGACAGCACCGTGGGTCCATTCAATGCCACCGATCCTATAACGGCTGGGAATGACTTGCTTGTTATGTACGCATACCACGAGACAGACAATGCCCTAACGAACGCGAACTTTTTTATACAACACGGATTGCACGCGGCTGCCGATTTTATCTTCATAATCAACGGAGCTTCGCTGTTAGAACGACAGATTCCGGTCCATTTACCAAATGTCCAGTTGGCTTTGCGAACGAACGATTGCTTTGATCTTGGAGCCCATGGAGCAGTCTTGTTGGAAGAAGATAGAGCACTGATTAAGCGATACAAGAAGTTCATTCTTTTGAATGCCTCGATTCGTGGCCCTTTCATGCCTCGGTGGTCTGACATGTGTTGGAGTGACGTTTACCAAGATTTGATAACTGATACTGTGAAGGTAATCTACCAAAATATCCCTGAAAGCCGTTGACGTGCTGACTCTCTGTAGCTTGCTGCTATGACCTTCAATTGTCCCGGACACCATCTTAATTCAATGATCTATGCTACAGACCAGATCGGTGCAACAACACTCGTAGATGGCTGTATGGGAACTTGCTTTGAAGACATGCACGCTGGTAGGTAAATTGTCGGGTATTCAGAAATGTAGCTGACCCACAATCTCTGTGTAGCTGTTAGCTGCGAGCAACAAGCAACGCCAACGATTCTGAATGCTGGATACGAAGTCGACTCGCTAATGGCTGCGTATCGAGGGGAATTCGATGGTAGCATTGAAGCGTATAGAGAGAACTGCAAAAATGGCGATGTAAACATACAGAACGGATATCATGGCTTCAATGTCCATCCTTACGACACACTGTTTGTGAAAGCCAACCGTAACATAGATCCTGCCATGCTCCAGAAGTTCACTCAGTGGCACAACACCATGAACAGAACTTCTTGGGATATATGTCGGAAGAAAACACCATCAGTGGTCAATAATTCGCAGGCTCATCCAGAGGTTGGTAGCTGGCGTGCAAGGCTACTGGGAGGTGAATAGATCGCAAATTCTCTTTGTTCTTTTGGCGCACATGGGTATGTACATCAGTTAGAGCGAAATTTATAATATTAGTTTCCATCCTCGATCTCGTTTAGACACCGCGTGAGGGGGCCGCGCGCCATACTGGATGAAAAAGTCATTTCAAGGGCAAGGCAGACTCTCGAAGTTCGTAGGGAGGTGTGACTCAGATATGTGTTGAGCGAGGCGGTGACAAACAGGCTGGCCTCTATTCCAATAACCAGAGCTATAGCAACAACTTGTGAGAGTTCAGTCATTCAGAATCCCTCTGGTTCAGTAATATAGTTCGGATATTCACTTGTTAAGCCTCCATCATCCCGCAACGGGAGTTACGGGGACTGCTTCACACGCTTCACACGCTTCACCAATCAGAATCTCGAGTAAGTTATCTTATGCCAGTATTGCAATTGTGGAATCTGACCTTGGGGACATTTTGAACAGAAAAGATTTTATTGAATCAATGGCTAAAATCTAGCCCACTAATTATCCGCATCTAAGACATCCGCTCCTGCAAATGACAACCTTGCTTGTGGCAGAGTAATAGTGCACTCGGTCAGATTGTTGATGTTATTCACACCGAGCAGACTCAAGCGTACGTATTCTGAGGCATAGTCCTATATTCTAGTCAGAACACAATACACTGGTAGAAAATAAGCACACGTACCTCATTCCAGTGTGACTGGTCACTGATGAAAGCTTGCCATTCGGATTCGATGCTTGGATGATTTGCGAGCGCAACATCAGATGGGAATATAAACAGCTTTTGTCTTGGTTTCGCCTGAATTGTTTCGTTATAAAAGCGGACATCCCAGACTCCGGGTGTGGAATCCTGAGATTCTCCCACGAATCTTTTATTCTGGGTGAATTGTTTGGATGCTGAGTGAGCTCCAACCAGCGCAGCCAGGCCGTGAGGTTGAATTGTCTTGTCTTGAAACAACGCAATCAATTTGTCTGGCGGATCAAACATGCTTGGTAGCAGTCCTTGTGGTGCAGCTTGTGTAGCGTCAATTCTACCCACGAAGGTGCGTACACGTGGTCCTAGTGGGCATGTAACCGTTGCGTGGTTTGCAGCAAATTGTATAAGATCCGCTGCGCCAACTTTGAACTTCTTTTGCACTGCCTGCAATTTTGCGATAATGTCTTGAAGACCATTGTTTTCTGACCGCAAGTCTTCTCCGAAGCCCAAGATAATCGATCCATCAGCCCCTCCAAAGTCCTGCCCATTGGCTTTGTTTGTCTTTGACCACGCACCGGCATCATGAAAGCCAAGTCGTATAGCTCCGCGAGCTGCATCATTACACCTTCCTTGTCGGCCCAAGAATATTTTCGTCAAAGCCGCCGAGACATCATACCAAACGCAACATGGATCCGTTAATGAACAATGTGATGGTTTATTTCGGCTCAAATCACTCTGTCCAGATTCACCTGCTATCAATATGTTGGCGATAAGTTGGCCTGTCGGTGTTGTGATCCCATCCAAAAGATCACCAATAAGCTCCCCGGGCGATGAACCGTCATCAACTAGAGGATTCGGCCTCGGAGCAGCAAGTGCATTCGACGACAAGTATGCGAACATATAGAAAGCCCGAAATGAAATATGCATGGTGAGTATGGCGCAAATTTCATACGATGATCAAGCAACCGAAGAGAAAGACTTTTGACAGATTCCCAACCGCGGACAGACTCCTGAAAGTTATATATTTCCCCGTGGAATCGCCAATATCCTTTTAAGGGATCCCTCATTGCTTTCAACCAAGATATTGCACATTTAATTTACGGCCAAAGCTCTTGATTGGCCTTGGCGAGGCTGGGAATCACCCATCATGTTCACTGACGCCGACTTAGAGAGCTCGTAGCTCATGGCACAGATCATGGCTTGGTGAAAAGATAAATAATTAGATCCATTCAATTTGGAGGTTGGAGACTCGCGTGGATTTGGGACGCTACCAAGAGGCTGATTCTCAGCCCCAAAGTCCCGAAAGGAACACTAGATCCTCTGGTTTCCGGTACCTAGCCTATGTTTCTCAGCCCAGTCCGAAGCAGATCTCCAACTTCACAACGTACATGCGGGCCTCTATTCCACAGTATGCCTCGAACCACTTGAATTCGGAGAGCACAGATTTTAGCGAAAGTCCCAAAATGATACCCAATACTTGACTATCAGGTACCAGCATCTATCACATATCTTGAGCTCCAGTTGGCTGCAAAGTTACCATTCTGAACTGGGAGAAAAGAATATAGGATATGATAAAAAGGTGATCTCAATCCATTGTAAAGGAAAGAGGTATTATCTCTGAGCTGTTCGTTATGGCTGCGGGACCATTCTTGCACTCTTGAGCTGGTGTCTGGCCCAAGCTCTAGCGAGTCCCAGGCTGGAAAGATGTCAGGGAAGGACAATCTCCACTGTACTGGACAAGTGTAGAAAGTGCATATTAAGGTGGCTGCAGCTGGGGTAATTGTTCGTGCCGGCACAACAGACGCACTCATGCCACCTCAGGTTTTCAAGTCGCCCCAGCCCAGGGGCTTGCTCGCTTATATGACTAACCATATCCAGGGCGCTACGGGGGCCAGGTGTCTCTGTGGCTTTCCAACCTTCCGACTTGGACGGCACTATCCCGTCCCTAGGCTTCCTTAGGACCAACCCTGCCGCAAACCATGGTGCAGAGGGGTAAAGGCCAACCTCCGTGGATATTGCTTCCTATCTTACTGTTCGCAACGGAAGTCGGAACTCCCACGCTCATCAACAATCCAATTCTAAACCTGACAGGGACCTAGCGGATTCCTGATCATCGGTGACATCGCCTTATGACTGTCAGAAGTCCTAATCTGATGTTTGTGCTGCACTGCTCGTGTGGCCTGAGTACGGTAGAAGCATTGGATGTTGGCACTTCCGAGCCAGTTAAGGGACTTCATGTTACGCGATCTTCCAACAATAGATATAACTTTCGTTTACTGTCGGCCGGACTTAGACTGGACACGCCTGAAACTAAGAGTCCGGATCAAAGATGGCCAAGTAGATGGAATTCAAACAGTTGTCGTCGGAAGAAGCAGCACGCGCTGAGCAGCACACGCTGCGCGTCATGCTCGGCTAATTAAGCTCGGACAATAAGGGGAGCACAGATCCTGAAGATCCGGGGTTGAAGTCTTCCCGATCTAAGCCAATGCTGAAATCTCCGTACACCGGATGACAAGGGTAAGGGTAGATCAAAACCAACGAGTAATCTTCATTATTTCTCTCCATTCAGATCTCACGTAATCATACTGCAAACTTAAATGGTTCCGGATGAATTGAATGGGTTACAGAATCGGGGAAAACAGACTGAAAGTCTGTATCAAAAAGTTTCAGGCCAAAGGCTTTGAAAGGTTTGCCGACAAGGTTCTTGTCCAGCCAAACTACCTGTCGAAGATCGAGTTTCTTACAAACTCGTTGCGCGTTGGTTGTTTCTTTGACATCTCCCAATGAACTTTTGGCTATGGAAGATTGTCTCCATCTTGGAATCAACTTGAGTGCCTCGCTAGTGCCGGTCTCATTTTTAAGTCATTTACCTTTAAGGGTACCATAATGCATCACTTCAAAATGGTATAGGGATAATGTATCTCTTGTGTCCTCCGTTCGCTGTTTTTTGACTGTGTTTTATTTTGTCTTGCTGAAACAAATCTAGGATTCAAATATGCTTACAATCTTGATTAAACTTAGATACACAGACTTATTCTCTCACTCAAATTAAAAGTTTTCGGCCATTAAAGGAATAAATCAAGGAAACTCAAGGAGGCTAAGTCTCTATTTAACTGGTACTTGCTCACGTTCTGTGTCCTTATCCAACTCCAATATCTTGTCTGGGCTGAGTCTGCCGGCTTGTTCGTTTAACCAGCTCATTGGGGTTTTGTATTTCCTGCCGAGAGTATCAGAATCTATTGTGCCACTGGGTCTATGGCTTGCTGCCGTAAAAGGATCACTCCACCGACCTCCTGGATTGATATCTACCGATGGAAGCTCGTTCGATTGTTTCTCATCCGACTCTTGTTGAGGAGTATCTAGTGGAGTTGGAAGCTTTTCAGGGGAAGGGGTTTTTGAAAGCACAGCACCTTCAGGTACAGTGGTGTCCTGGGGTGCTACAGTATCCTTAGATACTTCTTCAGCCGGTGGTGCCGTGGTCTCAGGAGCTGGTTTCTCTGAAAGCACAGCACTTTCAGGTACAGTTTCTTGAGGTGCTTGAGGTGCTACAGTATCCTTAGATACTTCTTCAGTCGGTGATACCGTGGTCTCAGGATCTGGTTTCTCTGAAAGCACAGCACTTTCAGGTACAGTTTCTTGAGGTGCTTGAGGTGCTGCAGTATCCTTAGATACTTCTTCAGTCGGTGATACCGTGGTCTCAGGATCTGACTTCTCTGAAAGCACAGCACTTTCAGGTACCGTTGTGTCCTGGGGTGCTACAGTATCTTCAGATACATCTACAGTCGGTGATACCGTAGTCTCAGGAGCCTGTTTCTCTTGTATCTGACTGGGCTGTGGTATTGCGGAAGGCACCACGCTGTGGGGTACGATATCTTCTGTCATGCTTGTCCTAGCCACAGGCTCTACTGCTTTCACAGGATCTGCAAATGGATCTTCTTGTAATGATTCTGAAGTAGTATTCGACCTGGCCAAGGTGTTGATCCCAGGGTTCGGATCAGCAAATGGATCTTCCAGCTTTGTGTTTCCAAGCGACTTCGCACGCTCTCGTGGAGCTGCCACAAAGGTGAATGGTGAGGGACCCGATTGGATCATGTCGGGTTCTGAATCTTTTGCTTCGGACTCTGGATATACACCATGACTGGCAGTTGATAGACTCCCAGACCTCGTACCTCGGGGGTAGGAAGTGCGGTGAGTAGGGCTAGGTGGTGGGGCACCATCTTCCGTCTTCTTCAATTGCTGGCGCTTATAACTGCGCCTTATGAAGAAGAACATAGCCGGTACGATAATAATAAACCCAACTAAAGGTTGTTAACATATATTTCACTCTAGAGTAAATCGTGAACTCACCAAGTACAAGTACAATGATGATAGCTTGAGTTTGGGTACCTGAACCTGATGGTTGAGTTGTGGCCATTGGCGCAGCTGCAACATTAGAAGCAGCAGTAACGGCTTGAGGGGTCGACGTGGTGGGCAGGGAACTGGTGGAGCTGAAAAGGCTTGACGTTTTCTGCGTGCTTGCCGTAGTACTGGTAGTACTGCTTATAGTGGACGTCGATTGATGGGATGTACTCGTTGTCGTAGTTGAGGTTGTCGTTGTGCTCGTTGTACTTGAGCGTGTGGTTGTTGAACAATAATCTTCCTCATCGAGATTGCAAGGCTTTGTTGAGGCTGATATAGCTGTTGAACTAACTGTAGAACATTCATCATCATCCGCATCTTCACAAGCGCGCTTCTTGAGACCCATGACTAGAGCTCTTGCAGCGACTATAACTTCCCACAGCTGATGGAGGACACTTTCTTTTTACGCTGATTCAGTTTCGTAAAGGTAGTTGTTTGAATAGATAACTAGATTTGAAAGAGACTATTTCGACAGCAAAAGAAGAGGTTTGGGTCCACACAAGTAATGAAAGTATAGCAGCGTAAAGTCCACTACTAATACAGGGGCTGGAGTTAAATGAAAAGCGAGGGAAACTTCCCCGTCTTTAAGTTACCTGAGAGGTTTTGAGCCTTGAACAGGTGATTCTCCTAATGACAGGAGTATTCCCTGAGAAATCACCTTTATGGGCAAGGATTGATTGTCGTGAAAGCGATATTGAAGGTAGATATGCCTTCGCTTATGGGTCCGTGAGTGAGAGGCTCAAGCCTCGACTTTTTTGATGGGCGAAACACAGGTGCATGTTTCAAGCTCAGGTTCCTACCCGTTCCGTGACTACACAGACTGAAGAAGGGACTTCAGATCACCTATCTCATGTGTGCATGATGTGAGAGGAGTTGTGCTTGAAAAGTATCCGTCAGATACAGGGCTACCAGGAGTATATTGATGCCAAGAGATTCAACAGTTCTGAATGCCTGGCTGTCAATTGGCTCTTTGTCATTAAGCTGGCAATTTAGCGGCTTTGTTCTTATCATATATACCATGCCCAAAATAGAGACTAGACTATTCGTCGTGATCTACCCGGTCAATGGGATCTTGCGAGGTATGGGCAAGCCCTGAATATTCGCGCTGGCCATCTCTCCACTTGTCCATGATTCTTAGCCCTGATGCAAAATGTTTATACATGACAGCCATTGTGCCTTAGAGGTTCTGATTCAGTAACTGCTTAATTTTCAAAGTATACTCAAGTGTATTGAAGTCAAGGTATCTAGTAGTAAGAGTAACAACATATGTAGTAAGCAGTGTAGTAAGCAGTATAGTACTATGGGCTGAATTTTGAAAGGTTGGTCTTGGCAATATGTCTAGCTATGACTAGAAACACAACAAAACGCGCCTCCCGAGAACCTAACACCTGCAACTATTCTTATCTAAGGTTCGATCGATTCAGGTCTGTTTTGTTGTAGGTGGTTCATGTAGAAAAAGCCTCCTGCCGGCCGCTTACATTGCCGTAGTATTTCCTGACTGTGTTGCTGTATGGATTATTGCGGGTGCGATTCTTCATCATTTTTATTCACTTCGGAGTCCAAATATCTCAACGGCTTGGTATCTTCAGAGGTTTATTTGAGGGAAAGGCATTCAATAATGACATAGATGTGTGATGCCACGCTTATTACCTTAATTAGACACAACCTTCTGCAGATTGTACTCAAGCCAAACTTATTGCACCGAAAGCCTAGAACACGAATACTATTCCCCCGTCATCATAGGCCTATAGCCTGACAAGCCATGGTGACGGGTCGGAGTAATAACACTACAATAGGTCTATTTGAGGACAAGCAAAGAGAAAAAACATTCGAGCCAATGTCTTTCTCTTGGAACTATTACAAAATCGTCGTACCAAACATTCCATACTTTCGCTCCCATCGAAATCCAGCTCCTGCATCAGCCTTCATGGTATCAGCTTCTGGCACCTTGATGCCATATTGCTTGATACAACATGTGAAAGCTTTATTGCTCACTAAAAAGTTCGCATTCGCTGCCGTGTTGCAATCTGTGTCATCATGTTTTCTGTCAATATCGTCATCGAAAGAATGTTCTTTGTTTGGGTATTTCTTTGGGAAAGACCTTGCTTGTTGATATTGATCCTCAATGTCGCTATCAAGGTCGGGCTGGTCGCCGACGTTACGCATGGAGGTTGTGGATGTTACAGAACCCAACGACGAGACTGGAGTCTCTCCGCCGACAATCTTAGCTCCCTGTTCCTGCTCGGACCGGCTTGTTTTCCGTTCCTCAAGGTCCCCCCACAAGATGCACAGCCTTTCTCGGAGTCTGCCTAGAACATGTGGATTTCGTCGAAGACTGCATTTGTTAGACCAGTAGGTGTTTGGGTCTAGGATGCTTACTCCATAGCATCTTCTTCCATGTTAAGCAGCATCTGTGCTGCCTTGTTGTCGACTGTCAGCCATAATCTATCACTCAATGCCATACCAGCACTCATTGATACCCTACTGGCGTCCTCGACTTGCAACGCAAACACCCATTCCCACTTCTTTTCCGGGAATCCTTTGCCTTCACGAAAGCTTCGCATATCCCCATCTCTATCTGTGTCCTCACCACCACTATAGTCTGAGAGGACATCATACTCAGAAATACGGCGACCTACTGCAAAATCTTCGAGCTTGGCCGGGAAGAAATTAACAACTCGCACGTTTGCCTTGTAATTGGCATTAACAAAGGGTAGGGTGTAGGCATGGCCAGTTGTTGACTTTGAAAATACTGAACTCTTGACATCACGTAAAGAAAGAGTAGGTTTGTCGGGGTGCATACATCGAACTGTCTATTGTCAGCTGTGACATAAAATGCCTTGTAGTTGACGAACCATGCTCATTAAGATTCAATCTCTGAGCAGATCTTTTCTCCGCATCAGAAGCGGCCTTTTCTGCTGCAGCCCGTCTCTCCTTTCTTCGTTTCTTGCTGCCGCTCTTTGTTTGTGTACTTTCATTTTCGTGTCGTTGTAATTTATCTTCGGGATCGACCTTCTCTGTAAGGATTGACTGTTTTTGCTTTTCAAATTTAGTCCACCATTCACGCTTACGTCGTATGGCTTCTTTGTAACGGCTGTCCACACTCTGGGGATCATCTGAATTCCTCAATATCTCAACTTGCACCTGTCCTTCGCGCTCTCGATCTCCACGGAGATATCCTTCCAAACAACCACCAGATTTGCCATATTTGATTTGAAGATTTTTCAAAAGCACGAAGTCGTGCGGTTTAACCTCATTGGCGATGAATTGAGCATGGCAATCAAAGGTTGTAATTTGGATGACTGTCTTGCCAAATGGGCCCGGCCACTCTTTTGTTGCGTCAGATTTACGTTTTAAATAGTTGTACTCATCCCCGTCGCAACCTTCCTCGGTTTTATGCCCAGACCAGGTGTAGTTGTAAAATGCCGGATTTGCTGTATAATCAGACAAGTATACTGTCAGATAATCACTGCCTTGAAAAAGCTTGACTACTTCACCAATGACATCGCAAAATTGACCACTCCTAACTTCTTTCAAGAGACTAAATTTTTCTTTCACATTTGTTGACTTCTTACATTCATCCTGAAAGTCTTCTTTAAGTGGCAAAGCACATTCGTCCATGTGGCCGTTCGCCCATATAGCATAGTTTGCCTCCGCTTGGCTTGGCTTCTTGGAATTAGCTGGAATAGACTGCCAACGATGCACATCTACAGGTGATCTTATGTTGCGGATTTCCAGGGCGGGAACTATGTGAAACTCCGAATAATTGTTTGAAAGTAGAGATATTTGACCGGACCACATTTGTATCTACTGCTTGTAAGCTTCAGCACTAGGTGATAGCAGGAGACAGACTTTTGCCTTCCTAATCAGAACCAAGTCTCCAGGGCCGGAGATTTTTGGCATTTTGGCCAAAGGGAGAAAAATCGAGACCTGAAAGCCACGACTCAAAAACTGTTGAGAGGGATCTACAATCCCGATGGTGCATTTATGATCTATTCGATAAAGTTAGATTAAAAGAATACTATTGCAGTGATGTGCACTCACCCACTCCGTTGGTCTTAATCGGTGCTCTAAAATCTTTCACAAATCCAATGACGCTTACTAGTGGTTGCTGTAGCAGACGTGAATCGGGCATGTTCAGCAGTGCAGCAATGGTCTCGAATGGCGCCGGAGGGCTCATCGAAGATGGAATACCTTCTGACTGATCTCCCAGGTTCTCCATTGTGGCAACTGGCGCGCAGTAACTACCTCGAAGTTGCCGTGTGGTGCGGATGCTCCTTCGATTGTGGTTGTTGGCACGACTTACCGAGCCTAATCATGTAATGATACTACTATGAAGCAGAACACAAAGATTTCAGGTTCAAGGAAATGCATGCTAGTTTTCTAAATCGTGCTATGCGGTTGTTGCTAGAGGCCTTTCAACCACTGCAAGATAACCAGATTCGTGTGGTGCTGGTGAAGTTACTATTTCATACACGCGTTGAAGCTGGAGCTGCAATGATATGGATCCAAACCATTTGCGGACTAGCTCAGCGCTAAGTCACGTTCTTTTTCTCAGATGCGGTATGAGGCGGCGCTTTTGCTTTTGACAACCATCTTCCATTATTCTCTCTACTTCCACCTTTCCTACGATCACCTCTACGTCTACCTTATTTACCAACGGTATTGCCTTAATCGCAATCAACCGTGTGACGAAGAATATCAGCAACATCTCCCAACCCTCTTTCTGCGATTGCCATCGCCATCATGGCTGACCGTTACATCCCTGAGCATCGTCGCACCCAATTCAAGGCCAAGAACACGTTCAAGCCTGATGAGCTGCGACGCCGCCGCGAAGAACAGCAAGTCGAAATCCGCAAGGCAAAGCGTGAGGAGAACTTAGCAAAGAGACGGGGTATCACTGGTGAAGGTGCAAATCGTCCTGGTGCTGCCCTCGGTGCTGCGCCGGATAGCGATGATGATACCGCTCCTTCAGAGAGCCAGGTAAGTTCAAGCACGAATTTCTCTCTCATACTTGTTCCCGCCGCATATCAGTCGCAGGCTACAGAGTCCAAGTTGTGGATCTTCTGCTAGGCTTCTACTGACTATCGGAAACCGCCTCAATGTTTACTTTGCTTGGTGGGGTAGAGCCTAGCGCACTGTCTCTTTTTTCGCTTGGGTCAGACCGCCAGCCACAGGGGACGGATCTGTCAGAAATCCAAAGATAGTGACATGCGACCACCTCAGTCCTCCTTTCTGTCACTTATCCCGCTCTAGCTATATACTAATGATATGTCTTCGCTGTAGTTGAATGAGGATCTCCCCCAGATGGTTGCTGGTGTATTCTCTGACCAGATCGATCTTCAAATCCAAGCTACCACAAAATTCAGAAAGCTCTTATCGAAGGAGCGAAATCCTCCCATTGAGGAGGTTATCAAAACCGGAGTTGTCGGCCGATTCGTCGAGTTTCTCAGATCTCCCCACACTTTGGTGCAATTCGAGGCTGCGTGGGCCTTGACCAACATCGCTTCTGGTTCAGCACAACAGACTCAAGTGGTTATCGAGGCTGGCGCAGTTCCTATATTTGTTGAACTGCTCGGCAGCCACGAACCTGATGTCAGAGAACAAGCTGTCTGGGCTTTGGGTAACATTGCCGGAGACAGCCCCTCTTGCCGTGACTATGTCTTGAGCTGCGGCGCCTTGAAGCCTCTCTTGAATCTCTTGGGTGACAGCCGCAAGCTAAGCATGCTTCGCAATGCCACCTGGACTCTTAGCAACTTCTGCCGGGGCAAGACACCTCAACCAGACTGGAACACCGTGGGTCTTTACTAAGTCTTGCTTTCTTTCATTGGGCTAACATCCTCAGCAGATCCTTCCTGCACTGCCAGTATTGGCCAAGCTTGTTTACTCTTTGGACGATGAAGTCTTGATTGATGCCTGCTGGGCTATTTCCTATCTTTCAGACGGTGCCAACGACAAGATCCAAGCAGTCATTGAAGCAGGTATTCCACGTCGTCTTGTAGAGCTCTTGATGCACGCTTCTACATCTGTCCAAACCCCCGCTCTGCGATCGGTTGGCAACATTGTAACTGGAGACGATGTTCAGACCCAGGTCATTATTAACTGCGGTTCTCTCCCAGCATTGCTCTCTTTGCTGAGCTCAAATAAGGATGGCATCCGGAAGGAAGCTTGCTGGACCATTTCCAATGTTACTGCTGGTAACTCTACCCAAATTCAGGCAGTGATTGATGCCAACATCATCCCACCCTTGATTCACCTTCTTTCTAATGGTGATCTAAAAACTCGCAAGGAGGCATGCTGGGCCATCTCAAACGCCACTTCTGGAGGTCTGCAGAAGCCGGAGCAGATTCGATACTTGGTAACCCAGGGCTGCATCAAGCCCCTATGTGACCTTCTTGCGTGCCCTGACAACAAGATTATCCAAGTTGCTCTTGATGGCCTAGAGAACATTCTTAAGGTTGGAGAGATGGACAAGGACGCTGCAGGTGAAGGTTCAGAGAGCATTAACAAGTATGCCCTGTTCATCGAGGAGTGCCATGGAATGGAGAAGATCCATGATTGCCAAACCAACGCCAATGAGGAAATCTACATGAAGGCCTATAACATGATTGAGAAATACTTCTCTGATGAGGACGAGGCTGACGGTGCCATGGAGCCATCAACGACTACGAACGGAGTTTTTGGTCTCAACAACGATGCTGGACAAAGCAACTTCAACTTTGCCAATGGCAACAACGATTCAATGGATATGTGAAGTAGCATATACAGCTCACTCATAAATCCGGACTTGAGCGCCAAGTCTCTTCTTCGTCACTGCACAAATACATCATTCTAATTCACTTTCAACCCACTTTCTTGCCTTCCTGAGTGCTACGATCACCCTGGATTACACCCCCGATGCCTCAGCCCGATTTGTCCTTCACAAAAGCGGCAAACCCCCAGTTCTCGATGTGACCAACGATTAGCGAAAGATTCACCGTCATGTATTCCCCTTCTATTGAGCACCCATCGGCACATCACTCCCCGGCGTTGGTCTGATATGAAAATTTTTGCAAGCAGCTCACATCAGGGACACGGTAGCTTGAAAGCTCCTGATCTACTGTGTCCGAGTCTTAGATCATTTTATGGTTGTGATGGCAGTGCGGACTAGGCAGCGTAGCTTGAAAGCTCCTGCTCTATCGTGAACAATCGGCTGGAGCGGTGGAAATGTTGATGATGAGGCCGTTGCGTAGTGGCAGGTTTTTGGATGTGCTCATCTAGCACATACGCGAAGCATGCAAGCCACGCGAATGTATCATGGTTCTTTTTTCACTTCGCTGTGTACAAGCGTACACCCGTAGATGGTCAGCGTAATGCGACTAATACGGTGGACTGGCAAGTGTCAATCATAGAGCAAAGTGCCAAGCAGATAATACAGATGACAAAATCTAGATCTGCTCAAACACATACCTAAGACTGGAACCAAGACACCATGCATGTGACTCAAAGATTAAATCATTGCCGTTTGCATACCTCGGTAAATAACCACGCGGTTGGTTTGTACAATAGAGTTGGCTTATAACACTCAATAACGTCCAGTAACAGAGAATATCTTCGCTCTCAAGTACAAAAGGGTCATCCGTTAAAATTTCCCTACGGTGCTGTAACAGAATATCTAGTTATCTTGCGGCAATCATTCCTTGCAAAATAGCTGGAAGTTGAAAAGAATCAAGTTTGGATACTGACTGTAAAGACAAACCCGCTACATATTCCACTGTATTTGGGAAAGGGACTACAGCCAATATTTCCGAAGTCATCTCGCATTTCCCTAAGTTAAACCCGACGCCAGCACACATAGCATGGCATATGCAAAACAAGTTCTCGAAATATTCTTACAGAGCCTGCAATAAAAAGGTGGGGTTTCATAATCTTCGGTGTTCTTGTCAAAGCCAGTTCAATCACCCATTACATCGTCTTCGTCGTCATGAGCTGCAGTAGGCTCGTCACCACCCTCTGGATCGAGACTCTGCGCATCCTCCTCTGCGCCTTCCTCTGGTTCCTCGAGCTCTGCAAAAGGATCATCCTCATCCTCCTCCTGCTCCTCCTCCTCTTCTACCTCGTCCTCATCCTGCCCAATCCTCTCAGCACTCTTTTTCGCCGCCTCGGTTTTCTTAGCTGCTGCGGCTTGTTGGGCCTTGCTTTTGTGACTCTTCTTCGTCTTCGCTTTCGGCTCGTCAAGATACGCAACGACCTCTTTGAAGTTGGGCCCAAGAGCAAATCGGTTCCGCTGTACTCGCCTTCGAAGCTTGCCCTTACTTTCGTCAGAGACATCAATCACCTGTGCAAGGATGGCTAGGATAATCTTGCTAGTGATTTCACAAAGCTGCTGTTCCGCTTGCAGTGTCTCGGCTTGACGCTCATGGTCTGTTGTATCCTCATTCTCTTCCTCGTCGTCTTCGGGCTCCGATTCGGGGTCTTCTGGGTCCTCGTCCTCCCCAGCTTCAGCTAGCTTTCGCTTAGCCCGTTTGGCGTACTGTTTTTCGCAAGCATCAAATATTGAAGTGATTTCTACTTGCACATCGTAGTCAATCTCTGCAAGGAGTTCTTCTTGCAGATTGCTGTACAACATTTCGGCACTGGCGCTTTTTTGAGTTGCAGAGCTCTTATTTCGGCTCAAGCTGGCGAATAAGGTATGTAAGTCCAGGTAGGCTCCAGTGGCGAGTAATCGCACTGGGTCGATAGAAGCACGAGAAGAGAATGTCCTAACAAGATTGGCAATGAAGGCATTCTTCCGCTCTTTCAACATCTCTATGTCTCCCTCAGAGACATCTGCTCCAGAATCCATAGACTCTAACAAGATCTTAATCTGCCACATGAAATAGAACAAGGCGGACTGTATGGCAGAAGATGTAGCTCTGTCTTCTAATAAGTCAATGTCCTCGTCAGGTTCTTTGAACTCGCCTCGTGCCACGACATGGAGTAAAATGTTGATGGGCAGGGACTCAACATCCCCAGTACTTCGCTCCAAAGCTTCTACAGGATTTGAAATGCTGGATAATTTTTCGAGCCGCGCCAAGTTGTTGCACAGTTCTTCTAGTACACCAACGCTTAAACTACCACGCACGGATATTTCGCCCGCCTGGTCGATTCTTCGGAGTGTTTCCGCAGTGTCCTCCCATAGCAACTGCATCTTACCCTCAGTAACTTCTTCCAGGTCTTCATATCCTCTAGCACGAAGCAATGCAGCTCCAGCTTCGTCAATAACACCTTTATCGGCATGCTTGGTGAACTGAGCACTGATCTCATCAAGGAGTTTTGCGTATGCGGTTGAGTCCTGGCGTAGCTCTTGGAAAACGTCAAGATTGAGAGTATGTTCCAATCGCAAGACAACAGTGGCAGTCCTTGGACTCGCCCCGAATTTCTTTAGCAGCTTTGGAATAGTCTCTGCGAGATGTCGAGCTGTGGCTTCCTTCGACTCAACCAACTCCGCCTTCGCTGCCCTTTTGCTCTTGTCTTTGGATTTCTCTGAATCAAGATCCGTCGTAAGATTGAGCTTCACAACTGCGTTAAGGATATCCAAAAGAATGAGTTCTTCGGACTCTTCAGGTTTAACAGCTTGCTTAAAAGCACGCTCAACCTCAGTTCCTTTGGGTCTGGCAGAGTGGTCGTATAGGAGGTACCCAGCGAGTACCTCCCATTCCTTCAGCTCAGGCATATTGCCATACAATGCTTGAGCCGCGCATGTGAATCGAGATTCTCGCAGGTTACTTCTGCTGCTTACTTGCTCCATCTGGCTGGGAAATTCTTCGCTGTCCTGTGCATCGTAGCTCGATAGAATTTCGGCCAATGACTTGAGTTTGATCCATCCTGCCTGAGGGCTATCAAAGTCATCTTCATCTGCTGTCAAGACCTCTTCCAATGCCTCCTCCCCTCCCGAATCTTCGACTTTGGAATCATAAATGTCCTTGATGCTTTCTAGAAAGAAGGGTACAACAGCTTTTCTTACTCTGGGGTCAGCATCAAAGATGAGCTTTCCAATCATATCAATATCGTCAGGTTCGAGCATGCCTGCATCACGCACCATGTCTATGAGCTCGACACCAGATGTTCGGACAGACGATTCGGCGTCACGAGTTGCAATCTCTACTAATCGAGATCTAAACCTTTCAATGAAATGGCGCATGCCACCAATGTTGTTTTTGTCCTTCATGACCTTTGTGAGTTGCTTGACAACTGCATGGCGCGTATGATGGGTAACATCGGACAGCATCCAACCCAAATAACGAAGATATGATCCATCGAAGAAAATGCTCGGCATTTCTGAGATCCAATTTCCCAGAGCTTCCACGCAATCTGTCCGAATTTTTGGATCAACATCTCTGTATCGATGAACAAATACAGTGTCGAAAAAGTCTTTAATGGTGGTCTCAAGCAAACCTGCATTCTTCTCGCCGTCCTCAACATTCGCCTGAAACTCTGCAAGCCTCCCCTTATTGGCGCGTTTACCCTTCGCTTTCTCGCTTTCGAGCTGTCGCAATGTCTTCGCGTTCATCTCGGCAAGCTCTTGTGATGCTTTGCACATCGCACTTGTCATAGTCAGGGCAACCAATGTGGCAGTGTGCCGGAATGCTCGCACAGCTGAAGATGACATGGTCACAACCCATAGGTGAAGGTTCTCCAAGAGAGCTACCTCCTCATACATTAAGCCTGATTTGTGTATACTTTCTATCAGGGATTCGAAAAATCGAACAAGACAGCTTCGGAAAGCATAGCTGCTCTTTGCCTTAGATCCCAGAGGATACTCGGAAGGATTTGTCTGCAAAAAAATCAGCAATAGTACCGATATAGCTGGAGGAGAATCATACGGCTTGAAATTCTTCTTGGAGTTCACCAATACGCTGTTCAATGTTCTCCGGGTCATTTATGTCGTCTTCGGTGACTTGATTGTCACAACCGGTACTCTTTATAACAAAGTTCACCAGTTCTGTCAAGGCTGCGGCATTGTCTTCGTTGTATGCCATAAGCCACTCTGCAACGACATCATTCAAAACTCTTCCGCTCGTATAAACCTCAGCTGTTCAGTGTATTAGCATTTGGGCATGAAAATTTTAAAGTATGGTCTTACCATAGAGTCCCTCCGCACTCTGGTCTGCAATGGCAACCTTCTTGCCTTTCTTTGGACGACTCGGTAATCTTACAGTCGTTGAGTCCTCTTCGTCGCCCTCTGCGTCTTCCTCGTCTGCGTGTCGTGATGCACCATTGATCTTCGCTTTCTTCGCAGTTGGTTTCCTGGAAGCTTTCGCTCTCTTCCTAGTCGGTCTTACTTCTTCCTCAGCGGCGCTCTCTTCTGATTCTTGGTCGCTTTCATCCTCCTCATCCTCCTCTGTTTCAGACGCGTCATTCTCAACGTCTTCGTGGCCACGCTTTCGCTTCGCATTCGACTTTTCTGGCTGCGAAGATGGCAAATCTGGCACGAATTTCTCAGGAGCTCTCACGGCGCGTCCAGACTTGCGCCTGGAGTTAGTCGCTGCTGTAGAGCTCGTCGCGTCGTTCTCGGATATCTCCATTAGTGGCGTCCGTCGAGCTGTCATTAGTACATTGAATGCGATTGGGTGTTAGTATTGTAGAGGTAATGGAGACGTTGCGCAATGAATAATGATGGTAGGTGGTTCGACGTGTTTATCGCATACAATTTGACGCGCAGAGCGCGTGAATCCGTGGAACTATCCTATTCAAGCCTTAGATACTAGGCATTAAAAAGCCATCATAGCGTCAACTTTGTCAGCATTCGAACTTTCTCTCAATCTCCCCTAGTGCATGCTCTCAAGTTCATGCATTTGACGGTTGAATCGTATAGTTTACGTTCGGTCTTTTCTTGGTTTTTATAGAGGCCGTTCTTGACGTTTCGGTCTTTGTACTAGCGTACCTTGTTCACGTTCCGTCAAATCACGAGAATTCATCTCATCAAGCAATGCTTCTGCCATTATCATGATATCTCCTTTCCCACCATCATCATCGCACCCTGGGAAGGGTAGTCTTACAGCACATCTTCTTCCGCACTCAATATCCGCACTCTCAAAGATCACCTTCCAGTATCCTTTGAAGCTTATCTCCCCTTCCCCATCGGCCAACCAAAAAAGCGTACTTGTTTTCCTGTTAACATATGGAGGCGGCCTTGTTGGTGGTGACCAAGTTCACCTCAATATTGATGTCAAACCCAATGCCAAGCTCAGCATCGTCACCCAAGGCCATACAAAGGTTTTCAAGTCACCTTCACGTGATATCGTTACCCGTCAGAGATTGGATGTGTCGGTAGAGGCAGGGGCAGCATTATGTTTGCTACCCGATCCCGTTCAGCCTTTCGAAGGGAGCGTATATGAGCAATTTCAAAAGTTTACACTCGCTGATGGGGCATCTGTCTGTCTGCTGGACTGGGTATCTGCTGGACGCACAGCAAGAGGGGAAGATTGGGATTTTCGTGCTTGGAGCGGAAGAAACGAGCTCTGGACGGCAAGTGCTGAGGGAGAAGCAGGGAAGATGTTGCTAAGAGACAACGTCTTTTTGGATGGGAGTCTAGAGCCAAGAAAGGAACGGTCGTTAAAGCATAAAATGCAGAACATGAGTATTTTCGGCACTCTCATTCTCAACGGACCTCTAACGGAATCGTTGGCCACCTTCTTCATATCTGAGTTCTCTGCTTTACCTCGCATAGGTGCACGGGACTTTAGGTCACAAGCAAAGATGGATATAGATAGCGAAAAGACAATATCGCGGCGCGAATCGTGGAGACAGGATCGGCTACAGTTAGAGAAAGATGATGGTTTACTATGGTCTGCTGCTAAGGTGAGAGGCTGCACAGTTGTTAAGTTTGGTTCTCGTACTGTTGAGGGTGGACGAGTCTGGATTGGCTCGATGCTGAAGGAGGAAGGCAGCATTTCCGAATATTTTGGAGAAGAAGCTACTATGTGTGTAAGATAAGGGAAAGTGAGCCGCATACGGGTTTCACGAAAAGGGAAATCATAAATGAGATACCCCAGCGGGACGCTTTCATCAAGCTCACAGCTTGTATCCGACAAACAGTGGCATGCAGCTTGCTCTAGGATATAACTGGAATTCTGAGTGGTCATCACCACTGTTAAAAGATCCCTCCCAAAGCATTAATCCTGCAGCTCTCCTCCCAGTACTTCTTAATCTCAGCATGAGAAACAAGCCCTCTATGGCAATAGAATTTATTCAACCATTTATCTCCAACTCAATCGCGTACCGGCCAGGGAATTTGTTGCCTGCCTTCTTCTTGATACTCAGAGCAACTTTCTGCGTTAATTGGTCTCGGGCTTCTTTCCATATATAACCCAACTAGAGGCTGTGTTAGTTACTCCAGCAGCAATTGATGGGGAAGGTGCTAACATTGGCATATAATTGTGGATTTTCCCTGATAGAATCTCTTTTTTCACTGCCACCAGCATATCTTCAACATCAGGTTTGGCTATCCCCAATCCTCGCGTCAGAGCAGCCATAGTCCAGCCTTGGATGCCTTGGAGAACATCCTCTTGTGTCCAAATGCCAATCTTCTTTATTTCCGTACCTTTTGCCCATGGACCGATGGGCCACGCAAACTTCTTCTGCACAACGTCGACGAAGCCGATTTGTTCCATATATGATTTGTAAAGCGGTGCCTTTATAATGGGTAAGAAAAGTAGGAGTTTCAGTTGGAACTTAACTCTTCTCACAATGGCTTACTTGTTCAAAATTCATCCCTAGAGATTTGACTCCTTCATTCGCCAGCAACCTCCATTTCAAAAATGCAGTTCCGTCCTCGCTATCATCAATACACTCAAATGGAGAGGTGTCTTGAAGTTCCAGATATCCACCTGGATTTAGGTTCTGAAATGCTGATTGAAAGACGCGGAAGTGGGATTTGAAGCATGCAGCAACCATGCGTGCATGTATAAAGTCGAAGGGCTGTTCGTACTGCCATGGGTCTTCGGCGTCGTCGACAACAAATTTGCAATTAACAGGTACACTAGCGGATTATTAACAAGAGAAACTTTCGTAGAAAGTTTATCACCCAAAGCCTTCTTACAATTCCGGTTGGATTGGAGAGAGGTCCGTCCCAATGACTTTTGTGGAGGGGAATTCAGACGCTGGTTTTCTCCGTTAGCCATAAAGTCATTTTTACAAGCCTGGATTTTACGTACCAAGTTCCGTGGCCCAGATTCCGGTACCTGTAGCGATATCTAGAGCGTGCTCAACCTTAGTCTTATCCAAGGGGGCGAGGTACAATTTATTGCCGAAAGTCATCTTAAACAGATGGTGCTGTAAATCTAGGTCGCAAGAATTGGGGTTAATACTATGGCAGACATATCAATAAGGATAAGAAATTCCTTACCAAGTCGATCCTGCTCAGCCTTTGGGAAAAATTAACTCTGTTGATAAAAGGAATGGGAATTCTTGATCACACCTTGTCATTAGGCAGGATATATTCTAGGGGATTCTCGTTAGCTATTTTTAATACCTGACATTATATAAACGCATACTTCCTTCTTTGTACCTATGGTATTTCCGACCATTCTCCTACATCATGTCAGGAACTAGCCTCCATGACTAGGAATGCTAAAATTTCTCGCCTCAACATAATCATAAATACCAGATCGCACGGAAGAAGAGGTTGAAGGACTATAAGTGCTCAACAATCGTGCTTCTGTGTGATCCATATCAAATTACCTCAACAGGAGACCAATTTCGGAGTCATTTCCAATCCCATCATCAACCTAGGTTTTCGACATTAGTGGGTACATCCGAAGATTCGAGGGCAAACAAACTGCAATGGCATTTTCAAATTCTGCTGACTGCTTTTGCGAGGCATCAGTAGCGCTTTCTGCGAACTGGTTGCTTGCGGACATGACGCACTTCAAAGTATGGATATGAGAAATGGGCAGGTTACTTAAGCTCAAACATCGTAGGAACAGTACCCAAGCTTACGGGCAACATAGCCTGATATATAAAGCAGCTGTTGACTCGCTTATGCAGGTATGGAATGCATTTGGAAGGTCAGGCTAATTCATCTACAGGGGTCGGATAGATTGTCTCCGATTCGTTATAAAGCTCTTGATTCTGACAGTACCCTCTGTGGAAAACATGCTATAGGCGTCGCTGAGGTTTCCTCATATGTCGATGACTGTCGCAGGGGTGATATCACATAGTCGCTAAGCTCTTTAAGACATCCTAAGCGACGAAAAGCATGTTGGTTTGTAGAGCATGGTGCGATGATTCGGGACGAAAAATGAGATTAAATCTAGTATGGTTCACAGCAGCAGATAGAAGCGCCTTTTTAAAGTCCGAAATAGTCCGTACAATTATACCTTACGCGGTTCGATGAGCAATCAAAGCGGAAGAAGACCTTATAAATATGGGTTGTAAGAAAGAGAGTGAGACTATAAAGGCATAAGCATACAAGCGATGCAATAGGTGGACAATTAAACATTATGTCCGTACTCAAAATACTAGAAACGTAGCCTTTGTGACGGACTTCACCTCGGACTTGGTTTACAAACTAAGGTACGAAGAGGTTCAAGTGAAATTGTAGCTCAAAATATCGATATAAATCCGAAATTTTACATGAAAAGAAGGTTGGAATAAAGGATATAAAGGTACAAGCCAGGGCAGAAATCAATGAGAAACTCCTCTCCATTTCTCAATCGGGTATTGTGCATGTCGACGAAATATTACTTGCATAGTACTAATAAAGTTAGCATATACCTATACAAATGATATCATTCCACAAATTCAAGAGGAACTTATATAAAGTTTTAGCACTTTGTCAAGGTCTAAACTTGGCACATACAGGTTAAGACACAATAGCATAGACCAAAAAGATCGCCCATTGCTTCTCACATCATCCGGTGGGTCTCTGGACTCGTTAATCTTGCAATAAAGGCATTTCATGCAGAAAATACCACGAGAGAAGCTAGATAAGCGAGGATTACTAGAATATTCAATCAGAAACTAGACTAAAAGAAGGTTCGGAATGATATAGTAGTTACTCTAAAAGGCTTCATGACTATGTAGGTCAGAGTGAATACAATTGAAGTTCGGCCCTTTTTGTCTTCGAATAGGCGATAGCAAGGCAACTACACTTACATGTAATTTGTCTCATTTTCATGAATCAAGACTTCCTGGAACGAATCTTCACTGACATGCAATACTCTCTGGACGCATAGGCTACTTCATAACTGGCTGGCTTAACATAAACGTACATGATTACTATCTGTTGTTCGTTTATTTCTGTACAAGAGAATTTGATCTAACCACTGACTATAACTATATGGTCGGTCATTAAGTCTGACAATCTGATTCTACCAGCTTTGACGTCCATGGCCCCAAGGATGGGACCTGCTTGATTCTGGCGGCTCCATTCCACATCAGATTTACTGGACGTCAACAGGCTCGGTACCATGCTCGGCCTCTTGTACAACACCTTTCTTCTCCATCCCAAAGTCTTCAACTTGAAGCCCCGCAAGACCTAGCTCTTCCTCGATGCGCCTCATTCTCTCACGGTCGGCCTGGGCGATGCTAGAATCATCACCTCCAAAGTATACATCTAGTTCCTCCAATGTCTTGTTCTTTGTCTCGGGGACAACAAAGTATACAAATGCACCTCCCATAGCACAGAA
This sequence comes from Coleophoma eucalyptorum, assembly GCA_026120035.1. Taxonomy (NCBI): domain Eukaryota; kingdom Fungi; phylum Ascomycota; class Leotiomycetes; order Helotiales; family Dermateaceae; genus Coleophoma; species Coleophoma eucalyptorum. The sequence goes on from JALRME010000031.1 coordinate 48,285, forward strand.
GCATGCGAAGAAGATATAAGTGCCATACTTCATACTTGCCAACATATCACGCGTCGTGAGGCCAATGACAAAATTGAACATCCAGTTGGTAGAGGCCACAATTGAAACACCACGCGATCGCATGCTGTTAGGGAATATCTCCTGAGTTAAAACCCATGTAACTCTGGCACAGAACGTCAGTAAGTTGCTTATGATAACCACGGATCAAAGGGGGGTGGGGGTGGAGTGATGTTTTGGATAGATATGGGGTATCGGTGTGCACTTAAACACAGCATAACTACCAACAGGCTGACTGAAAGTAAAATCAAACTTACGGGCCCCAAGAGTATGCGAAGTTTACAGCAAAGAGCCAGATGAAAGCAACTGAAGCCCATCCCGCAGACACGTGGGTCGGCCAAGAATTCTCATATGTCCCATCGATGCCGGCAACAGTGACGTGGCAGATGCACATACCAATCGCACCAGTGATCAAGAATGTCTTTCTTCCAAAGTTATCGAGGAATAAGACGGCTGGGAGTGTAAACAGGATTTGCAGAATACCAGTCACGCCTGTCGCCAAAAGATCGGTAGTGACAGAGGTGAAGCCAAAGCCCTGGAAAATTTGAGGCGCATACTACAAGATTGAGGTTAGCCACAGTTAGCATAATTTTTGAAAGGGCAAAACTTGCGTAGAGCACGGAATTGATTCCCGTGAATTGCTGGAAGATCATGAGGAAGCAACCAATTGCAAGACGCTTGAGCATGTTGGGATTAAATAGTGCCCGCCATGCACTCCAGACACTCGTGTACTCGGCCTCCGTTTCCTCGTCAAACATGACTGCGGCCTTGATTTCAAGATACTCCGCACGGAGGAGGTTGTTATCAGCAGGTAGGCGACGGAGCTTTGAGAGTGCTGCAATACATTCTTCGTCACGGTGTTTCATCATAAGCCATCTGGGGGAGTATGGTAGGAAGAACATTCCAAAAAAGAGGATCCATGCAGGAATGAGCTGCAGGGCAAGAGGTATTCTCCATGAGACTGCTTTCTCGCCGAGACAGGTGTGACCATGCGCGACGTAGGGCTCGAAGGTTCCAGTCGAGTCCAGTGCTTTACCTGGAACACCCTCTGGATCACAATGAGTACCTCCAACGAAGTGCATACCATAATCCAGCCAGAAAGAAATACAAGTTCCGACTGTGATAGACAATTGTTGAAGCGATACAAGTGATCCACGGAGTTGAGGCGGTGCAATTTCAGCCTGGTACATGGGAATAACCATGGAAAACATTCCAACTGTATACCTATTAGCTTTACTTGTGCCACTTAGTAAGAAGGAGCGTAACGCACTTCCAACACCACCGATTACACGTCCCGCGAAAAGCATATTCCCACTTTGCGCACCACATTGTAACCCTGTACCGATCGTAAAAATAATGACGGCCACTTGCATCGAATACTTTCGGGAGATTCTGTCTGAAAGATATCCGTTGAAGAGAGCACCAAACCATGCACCGAGCTCGAGAGCTGCAACGAGCCAGCCTTGAATGGTGGAGCCGGTCAAGCCAGGGAAATGTGCTTCGAAGTTCTCCATGATGAGAATAGAACCCATGACACCTATGACACCATTTCAAATTAGTTGTTTGTTTTCGAGATTGAAGTCAGATTGGAAGATATTGCAGGCACTGAGCACCATTCCACATTTAGCAGGGCTGTTCTCGGTTTCTGCCTCGAACCGGCCCTTTGGTTTGGGTATAGGTATATCTACTTGCCTTGATCATATCCATACATCATGCAGCCCAAGGAAGCAAAGAGACATGTTAGGAAGACGTAAGGGTTGTGGAGCATTCCCATAATGCCATGCTGTTTCTCAGCATTGCTCCGTCCGACGACGGACTGGCTGACTTTGGCATCGCTGATTTTCTTGACCATGTTGCCAATATCAAAAGGGAAGAATGAGGAGCCGTAGATCTCTTGGCGAAGGAAAAGAAAGCCAAAGGCCAAGTTATGGAACGGAGTGAAGGAATGATTTTTTTATTGATCGACATCAATCGCGCCTTTAAGTATGCTAGCAACCTATCCTAGCATCTACAAAGATTTCCCCTCTCCAAAACCCCACGGGACACGGAAACTCCAAAGAAAGAGAAATGTGGGAGGAGACCCATGCAGAACCATGAAAGGGCCGATTGAAGATAATTGAATTGGATCATCCATCAGTCCCAAAAAGCATAGCAGGGTTCAGGCGCTACCCGTTCACCGGTGTAGGCTTCGATTCTCTTCGCTGAGACGCCAGCGTCAATATTCAATTTCCTACAACAGTAATAAGCGGACCGTCAATTTGGTTCACGAGTAATAAAAATCCATTTTCTAACACGCGTCAGATAGCAAAAACGGTAAGAATGGAAGGCTAGCTTCTTACAAAGGGATCTGTCAAGGCCAGAATTTGTTAATGAGTGGGGGGGGACCCGTTGAAGGCCGGGGATACGCTATTGGAGTACGGAGGTTGGAGGTTGGAGAATGATGGAGGTGGAGAGCGGTGCAGCATATTAAAGTGGACTTAAAAGAACAGAAACGGGGTTTAGGGATCTGGAATGCATGATACACACAGCCTTGCCTTGGCCACGATGTGCTGGAGACATCCTGCTGTGCCTTATTGGCCTTGAATCTAAGTATCCGATTGACTCAAATTTCCGTCCTGACTGCCTAGGTGCATGCACCTCGGTGGCTTTCCGGAGGTATTTCTCAGCTACTAATGGAGGTGTCTACTTTTAGGAGATATCCTCCGGCACCTTGGAACAAACCTTGATCTAGGAGTTTCTTGGGCGGTCGGAAATGGATGGGGGTTTGTTGCATAAACACCTACGGGCCATACTGAACAAATCCATACCGAGGGACGATTGGAGTGTTGGATACACGGCAGACGGGAAAATAGAACCACCAAGCATGAGAAATCAAAAAAGCGCAGAGGAAGCGCGACGCAATGATGAAAAGGTCACTTCCATCCAAATCCTGGCGTGCCGCTTGAACCGAGCCCGTAACCTCGAAGCTGATTTCGTCCCCAAGTCCCCAGCATCCCCACAAATCATACTCGCTAGTGCATGGGTAGAGTTCCATATGAAGAGGTCAGGCGCCAGGCGAGCTGAGCTTGAACTGGGAGCTGGAGCTTGTACTTCGTAAGCTTTCTCTCAGGGGGAACTAGGCCTTGCCAGAGCGCACGGCAAGCCAAGCAAAATATCGTTCGTCATGGTAGTGTGACTTATGAGTCGAGTGGCTTGCATGGGAAAAAAGAGCCGCCATAAACCACCCGGTAATTGCAATTGGTCTGCGACGGAACACCACAGCCGATGTTGAGGGGAGAACTGGAAACATCGAAAGATCAAGGGAACTGAGCATTCCTTTTGTCTGGCCTGCTATCAGCCGTGTAATTTGCCGACTTCATTGCGCGGATATTTTCTGTTCGACCCGAGGTTTTGCGAGGAAGAATCTAGGAGCTTCGATTATTTAAGACCAATCCCCCTTGGGTCTGTCCCCACCCCCGTAGCCGCTGCTGGTACACACAGTACGGGAATACACAGCAGTAGTGACAACCCCACTCCGGAGTGCAGCGCAAATTGACGAAGGAGACTCCGCAAGTACGGAGTATTGCGGGTAAGAAATTAAGCGACAAGAAAAGAAAAAACCGGAGAGAAAGAGCGACTCACTGAAATGCGAAAACAGTGATCGTGGAACTTGGTAGGCAAAGCACCCCTCTCTAAAACTCCTCTGTTATATGTGCCCGCGACCAGATGGACCCTTTACCAAGGGTAAGGGTTGTCACCCATAATGTCGGTTGGACAAGTAGGGTTCCCAGCCTACCTTGGTCTCTTCCGCCCCGGCTATCTTTCATCTTACGAGCTAATTAATACCTGAACCTCGTTGGCTCAGCCGAAGAGTTTGCTGCCAGTGCACTGGCCGTAGCGACATTATAAACTCGCTATTTGTGGCGACACTTCTCTACACACATCCAGTTGTAGACTTCAATTATTCTTAAGCATTTCTGTGTCGATGAAATAGGTTCCGTAATGCTGGAGAGGGCAAGATTGGTCTCTATAAGGATCATATTAATCGGCTTTCCAACTGACATGGTGAAGTAGCTAGACTTGGTATCTCCGTCTTTCTGAGGCTGGCTTATTCCTCGATTCTTGGCTAATTTCTGTATTCAAGATGCTTCCCCAAAACACAATCGCACGGTATGAAGCTCTAGCAGAAGATCCAAAGATAGTTCGCTAGGAAGTGCCGCCATCATAATTGTTGCCCACCTAGTCTGTGCTTGTTCATTGGCAGGTCTTGATAAGGTCTGCACCTATCTGGGTATAACCGCCCCACGAACAGAGACGAGCATAAACATGGATTACGAAGTCTGCCCAGTTGGGTATCACATATAATCCACTCTCCCACCAAGCGGAGTAGGAGTATCTCCAAACTCAACCAGGAAGCGGAAAGTAAGTTGCTATACGTCCTCTGCTAAACGCATACTATGGTGAAGACTATGGCTAGGAACTAAAAATAATATTATAGACTTGGTGACCTGTTGCGTCAGATTTCGGGGCTGGTATAATTTGGTACCAGTGGTAATGGGGCATAACCCATAGGAAGCAATTCGGTGATCAGACTGGCTCTAAAATCCACAGCTGCTTGTCTTACCACGCCAGAATCGATTGCTGAACCTTGGCCGACGAGCAATCCCGTGTTGCAACTAACAACTTCACAACACCACTTCTTCATTTTAGGCCACCTTTGCCTCCATATCTCCCTTAAAAGGTGTCTTCCAAAGTCCTTTTGAGTAGGCTTTCCAACCCCAACTTATTTGTATGATTTCTGGGACCTTTCTCTCGAGGTCCAGTTGTGCAACAGGCTTGTTAGGCTCTCACTGACAATTTTTGCAGATTCGTGGGAGAATGATATGCTTGAGTTTCTTGATGTTCAGGATTGCTCCGCACCTTTGTCTAGTTCTTTGTCTAGAGTCCCTTGTCCAAGTTCTTCCATGATTCGATATCAATCCATCTCTAACCTTTGTTCCGTGCTACGAAAACTACATGAAATGTCAGCCTTCAATAGAGAAATTTATATATACTTCGAAAACATGGAGCTTGTAGCTTCAATCAATGCGCCCTTATCCGACCGAGTTGCATTTTGAGAAATAGCATTGGAATGACCGTGGTGAGTTAAGAGTTGGGCCTGATTAACCATATATCATACTTGACTTGATAAACTTCTTACCTCGGTCAGTTTAATTATATATTGCCCTGGCTTACATGGTTTCAAGGTTGCCATTTAGCAATGTTGAGATACTCAGGGTGCTCACACCTGGTGTTAGCCGACGCTTCCGACCATCCCGCTTCTTCAAAGTCGCTGGACAACCAGTGTGTGTATCATACCGTTAGCAACATCGTGGTCTTATATGTTTTGTAGTGTACTTCGCAAAAGACTACAGTGTTCGAGTGCTTTATAGCAGGTTTCAGAACCACTAGCAGGAAACTACTTGTTAAATATCTATAGGTCGATGGTATTATTTTGACACAGTATTAATTCAAACTAAGTTATCGGTGATGGATTGATTACGTAAGGCAGTTGCTCCAACTTTATACCTTGTCTAGTTTCATCTTCTGTCGGATTAACATTGCTTCACGAACACTACTAAGCCAACGAGCCGCTAAGGATAGAAGTTCAGCTGCAGTATCCTATTAAGCTAAACAAATCCACCCCGGCCATCCAGATCTATTGGCGACATAGATTATGGAATCTCCAGGAACCAACTCGGAAACCCATATACCCGCTATCCGCCGCACCCGGCAGCGAGTAAAATTAGCCTGCGAGCCGTGCAAAGAGCGCAAGAAACGCTGTGATGGCAAGCTTCCATGTGAGACGTGTACTCGATTTATCTATGAATGTCACTACAGGACGCAACGCCGAAAGAAAGCTGAGAAGCAATCACCACCAAGTAATACCGAGCGAGTTGCAGTAGCTACGCCGGAGGCCAATCTGGTCAATCATACAAGTCACAAACACGACATTGAGAACGGAGACAACATTGATGAGCAGACTTCTCGGAAGGAGGCCAATTCTAGCACCGGATTTGCACGATTATTATCCAAGAAACTAAATCCGGGCCAGGTTCAAGAACCTAGACTCTTGGCTTGGAATCTAGGAGCTCGTGATGGTCAGCCGGCATTGCAATTCTCCATCACGAGGATCATCTCTTTACCTCAGATGCAGAAACTAGCCCGGTCATATTTTGATACAATCCATCAAGCCTTTGCCTTCCTCAATAGAGATGCCGTGGAGAGTAAGATCGTGCAGAGATGGGCCGTGACAGGGAAGAGTGATCCACAAGATCCTTTGCTGTGCGGAGTGGCAGCCCTGGGTTCATTATTCTCTGGTGGCTCTCGGGATCCCGTCGAAAACTCTTTGATTGAATGCGCAAAAACTTATCTGGAAAATGAGAGTGTTCTTGGGTACCCGTCCTATGATCAGGTGGCCGGGTGGACCTTAAGAGCTTTGTATCTTCGAAGCACCTCCGTACCTCATGTGGCATGGATCACAACTTGCACTATGATGCACACCATTGAAGCTGCTGAGACGGGACCAGGGGATGATCTTCTTTCTGAGGTTGCAACAGATCGCTATAGTAACCAAAGATTGTTTTGGGCAGCTCGACTGTTAAATACTTGGGTTTCAGACGAGTATGGGCGATCTAAGGTACACGTCAAGAGTCGGTATGAAACTGTTCCAGCTTCCAGGCCTGGGGATTTCAGTACTGATCTACTTCATCTGTATATCATCTCTGAAAGCCTGAATCCCGATCACTCCCGCACAGCGTCAGAACTCGAGAAAGGAATTAGAGACGTGGTGGCTTTCAAAACGCAACCAGATAGCATAATTCTCTCCCAAACGAATCTCAGCTTCTCGCTATACCGACGTCTTCGTTTTGTTGCAACTAGTATATCGCCAGGCATCAATGAAAGCATCATCGCTCAGGGTGTAGCAGGGCTGGATGCAGTGCAGAGAATGGTTAGTCGTCGACAACCATGGTGGCATGTTGCCAATGTGCCCTTTCAGTTTGTCTGTCTCCTGCTCGTAATGGACACACCGGAATCGTTGGCGCAGATTGGATATGCAATCCGTACCCTCGAGGCTGTTGCGCAATGCTTCCCCAATTCTTCGGTAGCTGATGCTCTGCTTGCGGCTAGGACTCTGGTCCAGTTGTCACAGAAGAGGAAAATGGATGATGTTTTCCTAATGGACCAGGTTTTGAAGACTGGAAAGGTTACCGTTCCTCTAAATTCGCCGGCTAGAACAGCTCCGATGATGGCCGGCATGGATGGAAACCCGGATTTGTTGACGAATTGGTCGCTAGACCCAAGTCTTGATGGAATTGACTTCAATGATTCTGATTGGGATTCCATTATGGGTACGGACATATCATTGTTTCAAGGCGGCAGCAAAGTCCTGCAACCAGGAAATGGTGGAAGTGGGCAGATTTAGTGTGAAAGGTCCGGTGTAATACTTATATACATTTCCTCCCAGCGTTTATAAATTATGCATGATGCTACGCTGACGCTGACGCTGCTTGTCTTTCAACCTCACCGACAAGACGTCGCATTACAGCAGTGGTACCGTCAAGAAATCTCCAAGGACTTCCCTTTCACACCGCCAACAGCAATGCGGCTTTGTCCCAAGCCTGATCTTACAGCCTGATGCCCATTGCTGAAGCTTGAATCAACCTGGTGTGCGTAACTGCTAGGCCGGTTCATCTCAGCGGTATCCCTAGCTACATTGTACCGCTCGAAAACTTGTTTCACGAGGTTATCGACCTCCTTGATATTCAGATCGTCTGCCCAACCACCCACAGCCAATCTGCACTCACACTCTTCAATGAAGTCCTGTACCTTGCGCATCTCGAACTCATCCTTCCGCAGTCGATCTGGCAAACCTTGCCCCTTCAACAGAGCCAGGATGCCTGCAAGGCAGCTATTCACAATGCCCAGGACTGTAATCACATAGGGATGAAGCCTCGAGGACGGGCCTAACGAGGCCAGAATCGCACCGATAACGAGCTGTGAAAGGAGAGCTATATAGTACAAAATTTCGACAAGGTGATATTGAAGAAAGTATCGGCGCTGCTGTGCGAGCACGGATCTATAGATGCCACTTGAGTGCTTGCGTAGCGATTCGAGATCCGAGGGTGGGCTAGTGATGTTGGGCGCGATGTTGATCCCAACTGCAAGTCGGAATTTCGAGAGAGTAGTGGGTGTATTGGTATTCTCGTCTTGCTCAGGGGTCATGGTGGGGCTGGGGGCTCCCGAGATGAGCGGAGTGCGTTCGGTGGACGTCGACATTGGTATCGCATGTAATTTCTCTCGCGGAACTGGTGGGGATCGTGGAATGGTACTGAGAACAGCTTCGAAGCCCGCAAAGGTAGAGTAGGCTTTAAAGTCACGATGTTGATGTTGGAGGGGCGGGCAGGCAGGGAAGGAGCTCCCAGACTTTCATAGAGCTCCAGCTGTGATAGTGATAAGGGATCATGCGTCTACTCGAGTAGGAAGCTCTGCCTGTCTCAGTTTCCAACCCTGTTTTGTTGATGCTCCCTGGCACGCTGCTGCACAGTAGACAACAAATAAAGCATGCGGCCAGTGACCGTGATCGAAGTCGTGGCCATGATCAGCTATATTGTTGGCACAAGACAGGACGAAGGGAGCAAGGCTTTTTCTTGCGACACATATTTCAAGTTCGAATGCTCAAGACATGGTCTACCAAGCTCGTCCACCAAAGGTAGAGCAGCATATGGTGTCTGTGGAAGGATCTTGGCAATGGAGATCAGATGCCAGGTGGAGAAGAAGCTCGTCATTTACTCATGCTGTGGATGATGATGACGATGATAACAGGAGCGAGGCACGAGATGCCCAATCTCATAGCGGCCCTACAGTAAGTTTTCGCCTCAGGCGCTGGCATGGGACTTAATCAAACTGTATCGGATTTTAGCTGACTTCCGAGGATTATGGTGAGGTAAGCTGGGGGTTCGACGAAACGATGCACCGCGTCCCCAGTCGCATCGCATCGCATCGGATGTAGACACGCTCACCGGTCAACACGTGATGAGGATCATGTCCATTGCTACCAACCCGGCCTTTTTCTTGTGAAATTGAAGAGATCTTTTACGGATACGAGAGCCGGTTAGCTCTCGGTCTGGCGTGTCCGGCATCTGATATGAGGAAAGAGACAGGTTTTGGTGCTCGCCATACTTATACTCGGTAGCTTGAGGCAGCTATGCTATACATAGGTAGCTTGCATCTGCTCCCGGACTCGGACGATAGCTCGGACGACAGGACTTATTGTTGTCGAATGTACTAACGCACCGCTCGTCTTACCTCTCCTCTCCTCTCCTAGCCTTGCTTCACCCTAACCTATCGATCTTCCATTGCTTGCATTCGGAGACGGTGGGAGTCCGAGAGCTACAGCTTACCTGCTTACTCGGTAGTGCGTCGGAAACAGTTGTCGGGGACCACAGCATTATATACGCATCCAGTCCCTCTCATCTACACTCCTCGTTCAATCGTCTTCAGTTTGTATCTAGCACGTGATTCTCTGTCCTATCGACAAGCCACAATACTCTGCACTTTACTTCCCGCAACCAAATCCTTCTCACATTATGCCGGCTCCTGCAACCACGGGCCGTGGCCTCTACACTCTGGTGGGCCTTACTACAGCCATTGGAGGCTACATAGCTGACTGGAACCACACACACGTCTACAATGACCGCTGGCCACCGCATGCCAAGTTCCACAACGGCCAAACCATGTCTATGGGATTATGTCTCGGCCTCAGTACTCTCTATTACGTATGGCGTCCCAATGCCAATATCACTGCCGAGAAGGACTCATTACGCATCTCGACCTGGTTGGCTAGCATGTATTGGATCACTCAGATGAGCGCCATTCTGTACCCTGGTTCCAAGGCGATGGATCCTGAGTTTGGTGATGGCTTCCCGCAGGCTTATCTTTGTGCGGGTCTTGGGCTTATTATCTGGGGTGGTTATTATCTCGAGTCGTCAAGAATCATGACGATGGAGAAGAGAAAATCTTGACCTGGTAGTTAAGGAGAGCAAATCTGGCCCAGCAATTAATCACAATGACTATCTGGGTAGTGGATTAATTTCCAGCAATTCATGGCCAAACTATTGAGATTACGGAAAGCATGCGTCATTACAGCCGTGGTATCTTATGGCATCATGTGCAATTACATTCTCTAAGCGCGATCGTTATTGTTCTGGTCATTTACCATGCAAGCATAGGTTCAAAAAATCAGCACTCAATCAAATTCGTATGAACATATAAAACACTTAATCGTGTCTTGGTCCCTTGACTTCTTTATGCTTAGCCAGTATGCTTGCCGAGATGTACTTATGCGTGGAAAGGACGGCCGGGCTCTATATGAAGCCCAAATAGCTCAATGTGTCTTCGGGATGTAAGAAGACTCTAGCATACGTACCTACGCTACCCAATATCGCAAGTTGAATCACGGAGGGTCATACCCGAACATGTCGCATCAAAATCAACAGGATACTAATAATAGCAGAACACTGACTATAGCCTCGACTGCTCTAGATCTTCGATTTTCAGCCTCCTCTTCCTGGTATTAAAGCCTAACCACAGCAAATCTGGTCTGCCATAGTGTTCACAAAATCCCGGAAGCTTCTCACAAAGATGGACTGCCCTAGATCAATACCTATACATACGATACTCTCATTGTAAGATCCAGTGGTTCAAACATGACTCGGCCGCCGGACTAGTTATTGAAGAGGTACCCCCAGTACGAACGACATTAGAGTGCTATGTACTGTCAACATGGTGTCGATACCCTTTGAGTAATTGCTTGTATCGAAGGGAGGACGAAGTTTCGCAAGCCAAACGGAAAGGCTTGGGAGATGGTTGGTAACCTAAAAACTTTGAGCTTATGAAATACAAATGACAGTGCTGAATGAAGATCTTAACAGCGACCGGAGGTCTACCTGCATGAGGGACGGCGATCAAGGCTGACAATGAGTTCGATGATATTGGCCACGGGACACGGTTCAACTAGGTTTCCACTATGTATCTTGATATATATGCTATTGATATGTAGCAACTCTTAATTAAAGTGGCTTCTCTTTGCCTGTTTATTGTATTCCAAACTCAAAAATATTGTGTTTCAAATACGCTACTAAATCCTACTAAAAGATTGAGAACAAGTCTATCTCAATAAGAAATTGCCTAGGTCAACTTTCTCAAATTTGTATCTCCTTTTCATATCGATAATCGCCCGACGTTCTGACCGCTCTCATCCGCCTCATATCCATGGTGTAATCCGGTACTGTTGTACTTATCGGTCTTGGAGCCATACTCGGTCTCTTCGTACCGTCGTCAACATAATGACCATGAACTACAAGCCCCTCCTTGTAGAAGTAATCGTCCTCTACGAATGATGGTCTTCTGACCGGTACTGGCCTTTGCGGTGGCTCTTGGATTCGAGACTCAATGCCAAATCTCTTCGAGCCGATAGGACTTTGCCACACAATCGCACCGATTCCACACGCGCCGAAGAAAGCGGAGAAGGCTACAGCGATCCAACCCAGCGGACCTGCGTACGCTGTCACCACCAATGAGAGAAAAATAAATGCCGTGATTAGCAGGCCGTAAAGCACCATGCTTACAACGGTAGCGTACCACATGACTATCCGTCGATCATTGCTGTCACTTGTCCCAAAGTACCGAATAGCCTGCGGACGCCATAGTGAGAGCGCCGAGGCAGCAAAGGAGGTGATGGCAAGATCAAGAACGAAGCACAACCAAGAAATAGCTATGTAGTTCTGGATGGTGATGTCTGAGAATCCATAGTCGATCCACGGCGCGACAGGTGTTTGCAGAATCTTGGAAAAGGTTATCGAGGCTCCCAGGGTTGAGATGGCTGTTACCGTTGCGAAGAAATTATTGAAATATTCTGCCAGTCGCTCTCCTGGATGTTTTTGCGGCGAGATATTTGGTTCTGAATTTAATAATAAGGACATGGCGTTTCTTATTACTTCCCCTCCTGATTATATCCTCCTTATCAATGATGACAGTGCTGCTTGGTAAGGCGTTGTCAGGGCTACTCTAAACCAACGTCAGCAAAGGCAACTTCGATAGAGTTGCGACTCGTGCAACGAGATCTTGACAGATTTCTTATCCTTTACGATTTCTCCTCAACAGGAAGTTAATCAAGGAGCAAGTGTTTAGTTGACCGGGAGACTAGGCGGGCGGCCTAAGTAATACAGATAGTATCCAGCCCGTTCCGTCAGCGGGTACGGTGGCACATATGACTGGTCGCTTAAAGGAGCCCCAAACGACATCTCCCGATAAGAGTCTTGGCGACGTTGACGGTACAGCAGCAGAAGCAGCATCGCCTTATCAGAATCCCAGCTGTACACAACACTAGAATAACTAGAGTAATGTAAAGCAAGTACTCAAGCTAAGTCACGGCGGGAATGAGCATTATGTGTGTAGAAACTAGTGGTACTATCTCCTCAGTTGCTTTCAATTCCCAGGACTCCTCCTGAGTAAATGTAAGTGGGTGGCATGGTTCACTTATCTAGTCTATAAACAGAAATTTATCTTTGGCACTTAACAAGTCGCTTGCTGGCACTATTTTAATCGTTATCATGGCTGTTTGTCTTTGGTAGAGTCAGCAGGTTCGTTCGGACACGAAAACACACAGCCTCGATAATTGGCATTATAAATTCTGGTGCCAAAAGAACAATGGGGGTTTACTTCTGGCAAAGGGTAAGCTTATGTCAATTAAATGCCGTTTCACTTGGAGGCTTCAAATGCCGCATCCAGTCAACATTCGTCATTCATACTATAGATTTCTAGAGGTCCTGATTCTAACTGCAAGCGCTAATGGACATGGAATTTCCAACACGGTATCTCCTCAGAGTACTTGGCCCGGATCAGGACTCTTCGCCCGATTCTCATCCCACTCCACTTCGGTCCTGATCAAGATTCCATTCGGAGGAATTTCATCATTCTTTATGCTTTCGGTGCCCGTGGTATCCTGACCACAAATCGAAGAAATGACTTTGTTATTCGGTAAAGGATCAAGCCCAAGGTCTATTTCATTGTAGAGTCTTCGAAACGGTCCTCCCTTTTTTGAATCCGAGTCTCCATTTAATCGTTCTTTACTTGTCAAACAACGGCCATCATTAGTCTTCAGCCTGTGCGTAGACTTCATTTGCATGTTCTGGCCAAAAGTTCGTATACCGGAGACGCGAGTGACACATTGGAAAAGTGGACCTAATGTTGGTAGACATGCCGATATGATTCCTGATGCCGCCTCTACAACACTCCAAATCTCCGCGGGTGATAATGTCCCTATATTCCGAAAATTAATCAGTAAAACTCCCAAGTTTGTCGGAGCTACTGAGCGTACAAGTTGGGTCTTCCCTCTTGTATGAAAACAAGGTTGTGAACCGGTAAATACTAGTAATTATTACGCTAGAGGAACCATCAGCTTTCTCATTTGATGTATTACCATGGAAATAAACCTACAAGCTTCCTAACAAGAATACAACAGATAACTGAGCTTTATGTAATAAGCTCGTATGTAAGCTCCAGACGTGCGGCATTGGCAGAGCTAGTATTGCCACATCTGTCAAAATATTTGGTATGGCGTTTCCAACGAGAGAGGCTTTGAGGTTGGTACATCCACCAGGTAGGCTCGGGGTCCATGTTTTCTGAATTGGAACGCATTGGAATATAGATACCATGACGATAGAGAAGGCCCAGCTAATAGTAATGCTCCCCAAGATATATGCCCCAATCTTAATACTTTGCATGGGAAAGATGCGCCGATACATCGAAAGGAGTGAAAGTTTTGTGCAGCATATGCAGACGACGTAAATGCATTCGAAAGCCATAAGTAGCTGTTTAATTATTACTCTCTTAGACCACTGAGAACAAAGGGTACCCGCCTACCTTCGCAAAAATTACACGATTCTCAGGAGCAATGGCAGCTGCATGTCTTCCCAGGCCATACTTGATGCCTAGCACGCCATTATCAGCATTCTATGTTGTATTAAATGATGAGGGGGGGGGGGTACTTGCCATAGATGCACAATGCTGCCATAACAAAAAGGAATCCCTATATTACAGTTAGTTAATATAGAGGTGAAGCTGGAGATTGAGTAAGACCAAAGCCATAACCAACATCAGATCATCCAGACCTAGCCCAAACTTCCTCATCCTTCTTGCAACGAACCGAAGAATGACAAATGCAACTGCTAATACAAGAACAGCTACATTTGTCACCCGAAGGCCATTCTGTCGGTTCTCTGCGAGGTATGCTGCTAGAGTAGACGGATCCAGAGCGGTAGTTGACATGTCGAGACTTAGAGCTGCACATGATGTATGCAAACTCAGAGATATGCGTCCTTCTTAAAGCTAATCGCTTCCAAATGGATTCCTCTTAGCCATGATTACAAGGATCGTGTGTGTGGTCGGTCGCACATAGTAGCAATCTCCCAAGAGACAAAGACATTTGCACGCGCACTGACCCTCGGATTTTTATCTTTCCATACTTGCAGTAGCAAAGTAGGTTGATCTAACAACGGTTCATGAATCCTGATGGCCAGGCTAACGAGAAACCTGGCTGGTGGTTGAGATGAACCCGGGTTCCGGTATTGTACCGGTCAGAAATAAAGATCCTTCCCAAACCTTCCACAAATCTAGGTAATGATCTTCCTCACCGTTTATGGTCCTTGGAACTTGCGGTAGGACATAGCTTGAAGCTTGACCAGCTTTGGGTATCGCTCCTCAAGGATAAGATTGTCCGGTTTGGTGGGCTTCCACGTGTATTTCGAGACGATGCCTGCCAACGGCTTTCGAAGGCTACCTGCTCTGCAGGTATGGAAGGCTCCAGCCAGACAATGATTCCTCGTGCTTTCCTAGCATCTTTCAAATGCCAGTTTCTATATAGGATTGGGATGGCTTCCTGGATGATTCAATATACGCTAAGAATTTACACGGAGACGACTCAAGTCTGGCTTTCCTAACTAGTCGTCAGTAGTCAAGCTTAAGTAAGTCTGGACCAGCTCCATGCCTCCCTGTACATACAGTTTCGCCAGGAGTACGAAGACACGAAATATCGTGTGTTCCTACTTTGTAAAGATCAAGGTAGGATTTTCATAAATTGAGTTTTACATCTCGTCGGGCGCGGAAGGATTCAGTGGGGCATACCGAGGTTGAGCTTGGGCCTTAAGCCCTGGGAAGAAGATATCTGCACCGGCGCTGCTGCCCATACTTTCGGATTCGCAATGAGATGCGTCGTTGCTTTCGAGGATCAGCCTCAGATGGATAAGAATCTTGATAAAGAGGGCGGTTCGGTGGCATTCAAAGTCTTAAGTGTGCGAAATACCGACATCATTCATTGGCAGCACTTTCCAATGTTCGGAGACCTTGAGAAGTGCTTTCTCGGATCCACAGCGAAACATTTCTCACAAGCTCTTGCACCATTTCGCGCACCTTCTAGTATTGTTGTGAATGCTGTAGACTCAGGGCTGATATGATTTTGTCATCCGACTCTCTGATCTTACTACTTTCGAGGCAACTTGGTGGGCTCCAGTCGTGAGAGGTGCAATCGAGGCCCATGTCGATCGATGGTAGCACAGATCTCCTGTCGAAGATCATAGTCGAAATTGGGTGTGAAGTGGAATGCTTTTATTTAAAGAGCCAGCATGTTAGTATCATTCTACCAAGCCCTTACGCGGTGTTTCAAACCCTGAGTCGCCTTTCATCTATGATGTCTGTGATATCAGTGATTTCGGACTCGCTTGAGGTAGCGAGCCCGAAATCTGGGGAGTTGCTTGTCGTTCCTTCCGACCACTTATTCAGGTTTCGTGGAAGTCAAACCTCAGCTTTGTCTTGAACTGCCATATTTAATGTCTTAATTCACCAATGAAAAGGTCTATAGATTGGGAATTCCCAACTATCAGCAGCTTTGGTATTTTATCGCGTGTAACAAGGACTTCGCCTATGCTCGATTGGATGAGAACGGTATAGATTCCGGGACTTACATTGCTGATCAACTCCACAGTCCAACCCGGCGAAGTCTCACCTACCATGGCTCCGGTAATTTCAAGCGGGATACTTTCTTAGCATACTGAATATCCTTGATTCCATTTATAGAGAGGGGCAAAGTCATATCGCTCATATTTATCATTAGTGGATGGCCTTGCAAGCCAGAAAAAAACCTCACACATTTCGTACTATTTTTACTATGTGTTCTTTAAGAGTTTTTTGTTCCAGAAGATTCTTCAAATTTTCCAACAAAATTTTAATCAGCAGATTAATGGTGCTTCTTCTCTCGTGACCACAATGTGCATGCTTGAAAGGTAGCAAACACTGTGGCAGGAATGACACGACCTAAACAGAGTGGCATTTCGTAGTAAAATCTACAGCGTGGAAAGAGCAACAACAGAACAATTTTTGAGCCGAAATGGCAGACTACTATGGTCATCTCATCCGTAGACAGTCAATTCAAGATACATGCCTCTTAACTTGAGTCAGCAAAATAGGACTGAAAATGGTCATCATTTTTGAGGATGTGATAAATTTACTCAAGTGTTCCAGGATGCATGCATGAGTTTACCATGTAGATAAAGGCTAATATTATAGTTGTGCATACTTGGGAACTAGTACTACTGGTCGGGTTGCAAGCTAGACAAACTGGCCGAGCGCGGGTTGGCTATTTTAGGTTGATAATGTACATGTTGAGAGTATGCTATAGCTGTTGCTTTCGAAGTAGTCCTTCTAGCACAGGTCACGAGTGCGCTTCGGCCGAGATCCGGGCTCTAAGGCTCAGTTTGTCTGATTATTTTCTTTCTCACGCCTGAAGATGATATTCAGTTCTATCTGAATGCGCCTACGTCCGATCCTTCCAGGCTAACATGTGACTTCTTTGGTTCAATATTTTCCCCCTGAAACTCCCATTACACAGAAAAAGGAGCTTCAAATCTTTGTATTAGACCTCAGCATCCCACCTTTCGCGCACCCCATCTCTGTTCTTGACGCCCCATCTATAAGGACCCTCGTTATCATCCGCGAAGTCTTATCTCTGCGAGACCTACCATTTTCTAATCGTGGGATGCTTTGCCATTAAAATGCTTTCGGAGATGCTTTGTAATCCCGACAGTTGTTTGTATATAGCCGACCGTATCTTTTGACAGCAGTGGCCGTCGAAGAATATAACATTATACATCTCATCCATAGTTCAGTACTCCTCGCCGGCATCAAAATAGCTGTCCCTCATACATTGGTCCATCAAAGCATTTCAACATGGAAATCGGAGTCTTTATTCCCATTGGCAACAATGGATGGCTTATCAGCGATAACTCTCCAACCTATATGCCATCCTTTGAGTTGAATAAGCAGATTGTGCAAAAGGCTGAAAGCTATGGGCTTGACTTCGCTCTGTCGATGATCAAGCTGCGTGGATTTGGGGGCAGGACAGAACGTACGTACATCCGCATAACCTACCCTAGATAGTGGCCCGTGCGATCGACGAAGGGACGATGGTTCCGTTCCCTTTTGTCCTGAATGATACTTACATGAAATTGTAACAGATTGGGATCACAATTTGGAATCGTTCACTTTAAGTAAGAAGCCAAATTTCTTTCTTAAATGCTTTGATCTTCGGTATTGCAAACGTCACACCCATGACCTCAAGAGTCGTCTTTCAATGGTCCAGGTCATCCTTGGTGAATTGACGAATTTAATGGGACAAGTATAGTATATTGATTTTCAAAGCCGGCGCCCCCTCTTTCTTTCTGTGCAATATGCTAATTTACTTCGGAAAGTGGCCGGCATTGCAGCAGTCACATCAAGGATCAAATTGTTCGCAAGCACAGCTATTTTGACGTTGCCACCGTAAGTTCAATTTGCTTCGGAGCAAAGGGTCATGCTGATTTTGTCCTCCCTTAGAGCTCTTTGTGCGCGAATGGCTGTTACTATAGATTCCATTGCTCCGGGACGCTTTGGTAGGTCGATACTATTGTGGAGCCTTTCTTAACGAAGACATTATTAACTGTCCTCTAGGAGTAAACATTGTTACAGGTTGGCAAGCCGCCGAGTACGAGCAGATGTCTCTGTGGCCAGGGAATGCTTATTTCGGTTACCGCTATGACTACGCTGAGGAGTACGTGAAGGTTATGAAAGACTTGTGGACAAACGGATCCTCGGATTTCAAAGGGAAGCATTTTACCATGAACGACTGTAAACTGTCAC
The DNA here is from genome assembly GCA_026120035.1 of Coleophoma eucalyptorum. Classification (NCBI taxonomy): domain Eukaryota; kingdom Fungi; phylum Ascomycota; class Leotiomycetes; order Helotiales; family Dermateaceae; genus Coleophoma; species Coleophoma eucalyptorum. Next base: position 66,591 of record JALRME010000031.1, read on the forward strand.
CAAAGCCATCTCAGCCAATCAAGATCGTCGCTGCTGGGCAGAGTCCTCGTGGCGTAGAATTTGCTGCAAACTTCGCAGATTACAATTTCTGCGGCGCTTCTGGCCATAACACTCCGAAAACCTTCGAAAAGGGCAATCAAGCTCTTGTTGAGGCTGCTGCAAAAGCCGGTCGAGATGTTGGGGCCATGGTGCTCTTTATGATCATTGTTTATGAGACGGATGACGAGGCTTGGGCCAAGTGGGACTGGTATAGCGAGGGAGTGGACCTCGACGCAACGAGTTGGGTTTCTTCTCAAGCAACAAAGGACACAAAAGCTGCATCTACCTCAACGGCAAGTCGCATTAGCAGAAACGACAATCCTGTGAATCTGAATGGAGGTGCCTTGATAGGATCTTACGAAACTGTTGCGAAGCACCTCGATGAAGCAGCAGATATTGCGGGAACCAAGGGCATTATGTTGATCTTCGACGATTTCCTTCTCGGCTTGGACAAGTTTGGGAAGTATGTCCAACCGCTTATGAAATCTCGCTCCCATATCAAGTTGGCTACATAGTTCATACTAACTGAGGCATTATTTATGCTGGTAAATCTTCCCAATAAATAGCATGGTTCATTGCCTGGATACAAGTCCTCTTTGCTGAAGTAGCATTATACAGCCCAGTAAGACCGGGTACCTGCTAGTAGATGTGCTATTTCCACCCTCCACTGGTACTTAACATTTCTTGATCTTCCTGCAATCAGGATAGCATTTCAGTGACATGGGCCCCTAATTTGACGTATAGTATGTCTTTTTTACCGTATCCTAAGCTTCTCTACCTTGGTGGCTTTGATATCGTATGTCTTCTTGATGGTTCCAAAGTCACTTATGCCTAAATTTTCAAGATTAGATTCTGCATTTGGCAAACATTTTATTTCATTATAGTCGCAACATCGCACTCAGCAGAAATGGTCGGTATTTCGTTCTATCCTCCTTCTTTAAACACTGAGGCTCTTTACTGTGAATCTGAAACCTGTTCACCAACAACAATACTGAAAATGACATAACAGGGCCAATCAGGACCGCTGAGAAGTACTTAAGCTCAAGCTGCGCCAAAGATAAGAAAATACCACCAAGGTAGCATCGAGAGCCTTGAAGTACGAGGCTTGCTGGCTAAATCGTGAAATTTCGCACTGTCGGCAGATTCCGGACCATAAATGTGTTCTATAAAGGTGAATAAAATTTATTTTCCCTAGGAATACTTTTAAATCAATTTGCAAATAAATGAAACCTATGGCCACATAAAGTCACTAAAAAGATAGATTTCGCAAAGGTTGAAAATTTTGCAATATCAGATTTAGGTCAAATCCTTTCGGATTGCACTGTTGTATTTTAATTATACCGTGCCGTTGCGGAATCCTAGAGCTCCCAACCCTCTCACCTGTCACATCTACAATTTTATAGGACAATTCAATATGGTGAGTGGTTGTTAGAACCTCTCACACTTGAACATAGTCGGGGCTTTTTATGCTAGGGAGGCTTGTTCCGAAAGTAGTTTGTCGCTTAACATAGCCTACGGCCCAGATGCCAAGCGCTTTTCACAACTCAAATTGCCTATGGGGCTTACCGGGCTATATTTATATAGCTTCTAATAATAATATACATTTCTTAATTCCTTTGCCTTGCAGTAATGGATCTCTGTGGTTCAGCAGATAGTCGTACACAGGTGCATACTTGATATAAAACACATCATTGAGGTCATCGCCTTGCTCATGGTCATAAACGATTTATGGAGGACGTCACCTAAGGTATGCCGATTGGAGATGTAACGTGGATACGGTCACTTAGTGTTGCTGGCTCAGCAAGTAGACTGGCATTGATCGTTCTTACTGGTGCTGCACCGAACTTTCCATCTTCACTAAAACCTCTACCAACTCAATAAGCTAGTGGCTAGCCCGACAGACGGGATGTTCTCGCTAGCTAGATTGAATGAAGCTGTTGGGTTAGCTATTTCCTTCATATTGAATTACTTTCTAGCTTCTTTGGTGTTTGATCCATCCTCTCCTTTCCGCCAGTCGCTTACTTTGAAATTAATTAATCGTTATCATTTTACATCTGATACATTTTCCACAATCATTGGCCATATCTTCATAACCACTATCACCTTCCCTATGGCCTATTTTTGATTATCTTTGAACAATGAATTTCTTCACAGTCGTCACCTTGGCAGGACTCTGCATTTCCTCGGCACTGCCATTTACGAGCGCAGATATCATTAAACCATTCGGTGAAAAGTACGATCCATGTGTTAGAGCAGACGCTCCCCACAAAACCGCCATGTGCTGCGACGTTTATACGTGGCAGAATGTTCACCTCTCATGCAAGAGAGGCAAGTCCGCACTTCAAAAAGCCCCAAGTTGTATAGGTTTAATAAAAAAACAGTCCCTGAGGCCCTCCTTCCCATATCTTCACTTGAGGAATTAGATAAATGGTGCTACAACCCAAAGTGGCGTAGTGCTGCACACTGTTGCGACTCTTCAGATGTAAGCAGGTCTAAACACAGTATACTTCATTGCCAAGTTAGCATACTTATACTCCTAATAGAAATTTCCCGGCACGCAATCATGGGAATGCAGATCTGTTGGTGCGCTCAATTCTACTATGTAGACTAAGTCGAATTTATGTTGACATGAGTTGTAGGACGCACCAGCTGGCACACAGTTAAACATGAAGATGGCTGGATTGACTCCGATCAGCTTGAGGCATGGCGCCCATCTATGGAGAACCACGAGAATCAATAAATCCCCACCTCATACAAACAGTCCCTGTCTGTGATGAATGTCTGGGATTTACTATGTTAACCGCGTCTGAATATTTCTTTACTTTGCCCTTGTTCGAAGACTTCACCTTTGTCAAAGAAGGGTTTTAGGTCACACTACTGATTTTGGTTGCAAAGGAAGAGGGGACATGGGACGCTGAAGTAATGACTTCCATTCTCCTTCGTGCAAAGTCTCTTTGAAATATTTCCTCGCACTATCTCTTATTTGCCAAGTTCGTGTCATACCATATCGTTCCAAGATGCTGGCCAGCTTTCCTTAGAACCGCTGTGATAGCATCAATTCTGTAGAACCAAACAACTATCGCAACTTATTTTGAATAACCCCTGGCCCCATATGTTGCACATTGCTCTCTCAAAATGGGAGTTAGAAAATTCAGTACCACCACCCAAGGTATTGCAAGCACTGATGTCCTGTGACAGCGCGAGATGGTGGAAAAAGGCCCAAAAAAACAAGTAAAGACAATCAAACCAGTGTCCAAAAAGTAGTCGAGCTAGGACAGAAGTTTGTTGATGGCCCAAGAAGGAACAGAAGGCAGTTTACAAGTGGTTCTGTAATTATTTGTTTCAATGCAAATTATAAAATTGAACGTGTCAGAAATGTCGGCTGCGTTTGTGGGGAAATGACTATAGCGTCAAAATGGTCGATGGCTGGTGATGACTTTGGAGAAAAGTATAGGACGTACGTATACTTCGACATGGTTTAAGGCAAGACAGATGATATTAGGGGAGTAGTAACGCTTGAGATAGATAAGAAGCAAAAGGCAAGTGAAAGCCTTAAACAAAGACAATCAATCGTATCCAAATTGATAATGGAAAGGATCACCCCACATACGGCGTAATAACCATAATAGAAGAGATGCTTTCTATTGCTCTTACTTTGACGTAATGGATAAGGTAGCTAGCTCTGCTATAATGTGTAAGCGGCAAAAGACTAGCAAAACATACAACAGTAGGTATTCGCTGGTGGTCACCCACCCAACTACTAATCTACCGATCTGAGGCTTATGTATGGCAGAGCGGACGGGATGCCCAGTTTTCCTCAGTCTATGGTCGTATGTGGTAGGAAAAGCTTTAAGTATGTATTTAATAATGCTAATAGTAGCGCCCGCAGCCGAGCCAGCCAGTTGCAGTATCATGTTGTTTTCTCCGTCTCGGTACGAAGTCTCCACCCAATACATCGGTTATTCGGCGTGACCGGCCCTTCTTGAAAACTCGTAGGAGACGGCTTCCATGGTCGTCAGGGATAGTCCGTGGCGGTAAGCAGGGTTGGGTGGTCTTTGCAAATGCTTTCCATTTGTCGTTATCACCAAGCGCATGAACGAGAGAGCTGAGTTCGGACATGCGGTTATGACTAGCACTCTCCCTCCTGATAAGAAGTACGACGATGTTTGGGCGGCAGTCGTAGCTCTCTCTTTCTTTAGTATCATCGTCTCATCTTCTCACGTTATTATCTTCGGACGAGTATCTGCAACGACGGCGTTCAAGGCTCATGTCCGAAAACGTCCGTTTCCCGGAGGACCTTACCCTGATGCTAATTAGCCAGGGCGTGGATCCAACCAGTGATGGTTGGTGATTCAAGCAAGTCCGGCTCCTTTTTGTGGCGACTTGACACAAAGAATCTCCTCAGAAACACCAATTATTGATCTAGTGCCCGCGTCAAGTCGAGATGCTGGTACCGGCACTGTATGTGGTGGGAGGGTAAAGTACGGAACGGCCGTACGTTCTCTAGATGTATGTATGTGTTTATGCCATTATTTCACCTTCCCTTTTCCTATCCTATCCCGTCCTATCTCGTCCTACAGCATCTTCCCCGACCTAGATCCCGATCCGCGTTGAGCATGCATATTTCGAAGCGTTACATTCCTCTACTGTAGAAAACCCTGACGATCTCCCGCCTCGTTTTTGCTCATTTATCTCTCTTTCCCTTTCCCAATCCCGCTGGACGCTCTCTCGTCTTCTTTCCCTCACTCTCTTTATTCACAATCTTCTCGCTCCTGTGCTCCACCATCGGGACCTCCCGACTTCCCAGCTGTCAACACATTGAGCATGCTCAATTGACTTCTCCGCTTTCATAAGTCATCAATCGGGTAAGGCTTGCCAACTGTTGCATCCGTCGGAGGGTTTTTGCTTGGTTTTGCTTGGTTTTGCTTGGACGGAAGAGCTTCGACAAAATGGCGCCGTTAGCCAAGCATGACGTCGAGAAGAAGCACGTGGTCTCCGACTTGCCAGGCACTTCAGACGACCAAGAGAGAGGCATAATCAATGATCCTACGGTGCCAAAGAACAGTAAGACGCCCGAGGAAGCCCTGGCTATTCTGGAGCTTGTCAAGGCGCAAGATGTTCACCACCCAATGCACTGGCCTGCCGCCAAGCGATGGTCAATTGTCGTAGTCTACTGCTTCTTGCAGTTGTTCGTGACTTTGACCAGCACAACTTATGTTAGTGCGGAGTGGATGGTTGAGGAGAAGTTTGGTACCTCTGCCCAAGTTACAACCCTCGGTCAAAGTTTGTTCATTGTAGGAACTGCCGTGGGTCCAGCTTTCCTGGGTCCCTTGAGGTTCAACCCCCCTACTCAGTATCAATGCGAATGATTTGCTGATTCCAAGAAGTGATATTGGTGGTCGAAAATGGATCTATGTTGCTTCCATTGCAGTCTATGCCATTCTGAACTTTGTAAGTGTATCTTGATTAAAGTTGATACTGCTTCATGCTTGGCTAACCACTCCTCCAGGGAACTGCCTATGCCATTAACATGCCCATGCTGGCCATCTTCATGTTCCTCGCAGGAACAGCTGGGTCCACCGCTCTCTCTAATGTCGCTGGTACGATTTCAGATCTCTTCGGAGATGTCGATGGTGCTGGACAAGCCATGGCTCTGTTTGTTGTGAGCGCCAACACTGGGCCATCACTTGGATCCCCTATCGGAGGCTGGATCACCGACAATCCCAATATGGGACTCAAATGGATCTTCCTCATCAATGTGATCATTGGAGCTGCCTTTGCCATTATCATGTGCTTCATCCCTGAGACATTGCCCAGATTAGTCATCGCAAAGGAAGCTGCAAAGGCTGAAACCGTTGACTCCGATGAGGCTGCCATCCTGAAGGCCAAGGTCAACGTCTGGAAGGAGTTGCGATTTGTTGCAACTATGACCTTCAAGATCATGTTCACCGAGCCTATTGTGCTTCTGATGGGTATCTATAACGGCTTTGCTTATGGTATTCTTTTCTTGTATCTTGATGGTGTTTACGATGTCTTCGCCGTCAACAATGGACTCTCGTATGTTTTACCCTTCAAGAGAAGCTCTTCGGATCAAAATAACTGACAGTTAATAGAATCATTGGTGCTGACTTGACCTATCTCAATTTCGTCGTCGGTGTTATCGTCATGTTCTGTTTCGTTCCTGTCCAAACATGGTTCTACGGTCGTGACCGCAAGAAGCACGGTACCAACCGTCCAGAAGCTCGCTTTATCACCTCACTTGTTACTGTTTGGCTTTTCCCGGTTACTCTTCTCTGGTTTGCATTCACCAGTGATGGTAGTGTCTCCTATTGGTCCCCAGTCGTCGCTGGTGGCGTCCTTGGATTTGCTGATCCACTCTTGTGGCTCAGTATGCTCAATTATATCACTGGTAAGTCACAGTCTTCATTGGCTTCATGAAAATCATATTGACTCTTTGTACAGACGCATACCCTAATGTAGCCGGATCTGCAATTGCAGCGTTCCTTATTCCATCCTTCGTCATGGCTGCCGCCCTTTGTCATCTTGGGCTTCTTATGTTTGCGAATATGAGTACCACATGGGCCATGGCCACGATTGGCTTCATCAGTTTCACTCTCTGCATCTTGATTTATGTTATTTATTTCTTCGGAGCCAGAATTCGCCGAAATTCGAAGCTTGCCAGGACTTTCTAAATAACAATAATGTCCGATACCGAGCCTTTGATACATCTGTAGATAGGGTATGTTCTTTTGTTTTATGTCCGCAGTTATGGAGGGATTTTTTGGCTTTCGATAGTGTTAGATGGTTGTACAAAAGGATTGATACAAAGATGTCTTAATTTGCTCCTCGGATATGGGAAAAGATACCCCAGCACTTGATTATACCAGGCGGTGGGCGCCATCGTGCAGGCGGTCATTGAAGTCATTTACAGCGGGTTAGAATATGCAATTCACAAGCATTTCCTTTCATTGACAGTGTTTGTAAATCCGCATTCTATAACGGATCAGTGCAGGGGACTATTCTTATAAGATATTGATCTCAAGTCCCTGTTGCGCTTGATTTACCTGAGGTAGTTTCAGGCTTCGTAATTTTCTCCCGAAATGCATCCGCTCTTGCTCAATCCCTAAATCTAAATCGGCACGATCATCACGATCAGCACGATCAGCACCATCAACTCAATCAACTCCACTTCTAGAATTTATTGTTTTCTTTGGTGTTGCCTAATTCAGTGTAACTATTGGCAAAGCACGAGAGTGCGTCTCGCTTAGAGCAAAGCTGGTATATCTCCTCTGCTCGAAAAAGGGTCTAATCTCACTGTCGCAGGAAAAGACGCTTGCTCTCCTGTTTACCAGACACGCAGAAACAGCTGGTCCGACATGAGCGTGATCCATGAAATATTTCAATCCGCAAGAAACAGATTATTTGAGCAGATTGATGCAGTCTTAACCTCAGTCTTGAACCACCTAAAAGAAGCAGCGTTGCAGAACGCAGAATGTGCAAGTTTGAGCTCATGTTTTGGCGAGCTGATCTAATAACATCTCAGCCACAGCCAGTTTGATATTGTGTTCACCAGCTTCCCTTCAGGCGCCTAGCGTAGCACCACATTTTCCGTAGAAATCAAGTGCTTTGGTTTCTTGTTGACCCTTTCTTGCCCACTTTGCTAGGGAGGCGACAGTGTAGCTGAAAGCCGTTGACTTTATACCCTCGAACCCAACCCTGTCTAAGTCCATCCTCTTTGATGCGTGAGATTTGAAATCAGGGGAAGTGGTCGACTAATGTACCACCTGCAGCTGGTCCTCCTGTTTGTTCATGGAGTTTGGATTTCCTCAGGACTCGCGTGCTTGGCATCCCTTTCTGGAAAGGACATGCTGGCAGTCGCGTTACGCGTCACATTTAGGCGATAGGGTCGGTAAATTACCGAAGCTCCACCACCACCACTTAACATCGCAGTGAAGGGGCATGGCAAAAGAAACACGCTTCGACGGTACAATTAAAGTTGCACTGCCATCATCGGTGTAACGGAAGAAATGCCCGTTGCCAGTCGTCATACCTTTCGTGCTCTCCAAGCAGCTGGGCTGCCATTCGGTTACAGCGGAAGACACAGTAAGACGACCTGGACAGGGGGACACGAAGTCTATGTCTATCGGTACCGCCATTGTTGGCATACACCGTTGTTGGAGTTCTAGGACTTCAGACGTCCAGACGTCCAGACGAGAACTTTGCAATGGGCTTGAATTTTGAGAACAAATTTATGTGATTGTCTTCAAAACTTCTGTTATCTCTCTTAGTTGAGTCTATTTAAAGAGAGCTGCAATGCCTCCGTATTGTGAGCATGTCGCTTATTTCCCCACTGCGATATTCCGACCCATCTTCAGGACTCACTTAGGTGTCCATCCATGAGATTGCATGCACAGTGCACTGCTCCTTTCCATCTTGCACAGGATTTTGAATATCCTAGCCACCGCGCAAGAACCCTTCTCCTCCTAAGGTGGGCAACTGCTGCGTACGAATTCCATTCCGTATTCGTCGATAGCTTCGTCACTCTAGTGGATCGGCTCCATTCAATCCCTCTGCATTCTCTGCCATCCTGTAATGAATGGGTAAAACCCAACACCGCAGTTAAAATACCAAGGAATTCTTTAGGCAAGGCTGCTATTTCAATCAGACTACGCCGAATAGCAGTATTCAAGAAACTGCACAGGGTATCACCAAAGCTGACTAGGTTGGTACATATCAGTACGCATTAAACAGGTACTGTAGATAGGTCAGGAGCCCCACCCTACAATTCTATCAATTGCAAGGTCCCACAGCAATGACATACCTATCTAACCCCAGCTTTCTCAAGTATACTTAACTCCTTTATCTTCCTGTTTTGAGTACTTGTTGAAGGTGTTGCTTTGTGACGGTGCTACCAATCGAGAACAACCGCAACCATGAATTTTCTACTGGCGAAACTCGGTATCATCACAATGCTCCCACTACTAACATCTGCTCGATCGTGGTACGATTTGGGCTTATACGGTGTCTATCCAACAGAAGACTATGTCTCTTTCAATATGAAGTCGCCCCTTGTCTCAATTGAGAAATGGGACGAATCATGCGACCATGATTACACCCTTCTCACACCGCGCGGAAACTGGGTTCACGACTATGGACCAATGATTCTTGACCCAAGAGGAGGTTTGGTATGGATGGAGACAAAATTTGGAGTGACTATGGATTTGAAGGTGCAACAATACAATGGCACGGATTTCCTAACCTTCTGGGCCGGGACTAATGATGGAACTCATGGAAGAGGAGTTTACTACATGGCAAGACAAAAAAAATCCAGTTTCACAAGCCTAAGGTTAACAAGACACAGCTGGATTCCGCTTACGATGTTGCACATGTTATATCTGCAGGAAATGGGCTCGAGGGCGACCTCCACGAGTTCAAGATTACTCCCGAGGGTACCGCATTAATCACTATCTACGAAATCGTTAACGCAGATCTTTCGGCATTTGGAATCCAATCTGGCTGGATATATGATGGCCTTTTTCAAGAGATAGACATTGCCACGGGCGAAGTGCTATTTCAATGGCGGTCGTCTGAACACTATAAGGTCGAAGAAACATTCGAGCCAATTGGTTGGAAAGGTAGAACTGAGGGATCCGCATTCGATTTCTTCCACATCAACAGTATCGCGAAGGATCCAGATGGTAATTATTACGTCTCCTCTCGATACATGCATTCTGTGACATGCATCAGTCCGGATGGAAACGTGAATTGGATTCTCGGAGGCAGAAGAAATGAGTTTGAAGATCTATCGGACGGCGCTGCAACCAACATGTCCTGGAACCATCATGCTGACTGGCATGAAAACAACACCCTGACTATCTTTGATAATGGTGCAACCGACGAGATCCAAACTGCTCGATATAGCCGTGCGCTTTTGATCTCGGTCGATCCAGCGAACAGGACTGCCAAGGTGATGCGGCAATTTGTAACACCAGGGAAATATCTTTCACAGTCGCAGGGCTCTGTACAGATTCTCCCAGAGAGTGGTAATATTTTTGTGGGCTGGGGCCACACAGCCGCGTACTCAGAGTTCACAGCTGACGGGGAATTGCTTTGTGACACACACTTTGGGCCTTCACTCTTCTTCAGCTGGGGAAAAGTGAAGTCGTACCGAGGGTTTAAGGCATCTTGGATAGGAAAACCAAGGACTCCACCTGATGTGAAGATGCCTGATGCGAATAGCATATTTGTCAGTTGGAATGGTGCAACGGAGGTTGCTAGTTGGGTTCTTCAGGGCGCCAGTCCAGAGCATCCTCAGTTCATGGATATTGATCAGATACCGAAGGATACTTTCGAGGCAGGTTTCGAGCTTGGAGCCGAAGTGGAGGACTACAGTTTCCTGCGGGTTGCCGCAATGGATCTGGACGACGACGTTCTTGGATATACTAGTGTGGTTGATAGGAGAAGTCGAAGAATGGTAAGCTCAGCTCGTGCCTTGTCACTATCGCACCATAGCGCTGATTCTGTCCAGGTTTCTGATAGCTTTATCCCGCTCGATCTGGATACTGACCTTGAAGGAGATGAATCTCTTCTTCTCCAGAGTTGCATTATTATAGCCAGCTTCCTTTTCGGAGTGTGGTTCATTTGGAGATTTCGTCGAACACTAGCGAAAAGAGCCTCTCACTGTTACCGAAGCTACTGGTCCAAGGAAAGAGCTTCGGTGGGATTCCAACCAATTCCAAGTAAGTGGCTGTGATCTCACTTTATGTATCGTGTTGACAACCTTTATAGCAGCTGAGATTGACTGAAGAAGCAAGGCGCATTGTTCGAGAACCATTTTAAGCTCTATACATTGCTTCTCGAATTTGACACAGATTAGTGAAACAGATTCGAGTTTGATCATACGCCACGGCAATCGCTGTAAACATGTTTCTAAGTTCACAGATCTCGCCTATCGGTACGGTGGCTCAGGGAGATATTCAAAGTGAGAGCTCCTTAATGAGCCTGAAAATCAAGAGACACGATGGAAGAGGGCCTGGAACTGATTCATCTTCTTTCCAGGAAGCCTTCCCAGGGCAATCCAAGATTCAAGGTAAATGCAGGCGTAGGCGTAGACAGAACGTGTGCAGATAGAGGAGGTAACAGAATCGATTGATCGAATTTCAAGCACGACACCAGCCAGCTCATGTGTTAGCTATTTGGGGCATATTGACCTTGGTTACCTGTCCAGTCATTGCAATAGTCTAGTACACAACATCACTGGTGTTGTTCTTCAAATTGACAAGTCATGGCATAGTCTCTGCTGCGGATATCGCAGATGCCTGGTTGATGGGAAAGCAATCATCTCATTGACACTATCTGTATCGAAATCCCGTTGTATATTGCTCTTCTATATAATAGTACATACTTTGTCACCGACACCCCTTAATTTTGCAAATTAAGTCTCCTTACATCTCTGGTCTAGTTCTTGTATTCCTTCCTGTCCTCTACTGCCACATTTTCAGTGGGCGATACCATTTCTACATGTTCCTGATATTTTAACCCTACTCCCATCTGACCAGATGTCATGTATTCCCATTGCTCGTCGTTTCTTAAGTCTGGGCTGCACACGGTCTGGTTGGTATGTGTCGTAATATGCGGTTGGTGGATGAGTTGGTCTAATATATGCGGGATAGTTTGACGTTTCGTATGCGTTATCAAAATGTTTTCTTCTTTTTACCGTTGATCTATGGGAGTTGATATCACTATTGGGAAGGGAGCGTAAAGAGGCTGGATGGTTCCACCTTGGTCTGCTCCTGACTGCTTCAAGCATGTCGTATCTTTCCCTGCTCACCATCTTCTCGGATTCCCAGTCCAAGCACAGGTTTGAGGGTGTCCAGTCTTGAAGTAGCATACACAATGGCCGGTATTTCCCTTCGAACAGACTGACGTTTTGGTGTCGAGATCGGTGCATAGGGTAGAGTTTTTTGCTCGCAAGTCCAAGACATGCTGAGCTGGCTGGATCGAGGTGATCGAATATCGATAATTGGATCTCTGGTGGAAGCTCTTTAAAATATGCCTTTCTTGGGGGGGTTGTATCTGGTTAAGTTCAGCTCTGTGCCTTTTCGCAATCAATACCACCCTGTTAGGCTTCGACGTACCACAGCATTCATAGGACCGTGAATTACCTGGAGCTGGTTTGTCTACATGATGGCTAGGGTAAAGCGTTTGGTATTCTTTATTGCTGTGTTTCTTGACCTGACGCTTAGATTTGTAGTTCGTCCTTAAGCCCCCGAGGCGGAAGTAGTCTCGAAGAGAACGAGAATCCGAATGGTAATCTGGCATATCGTCAACTCCTAGTATAGGTAATAGAATGCTGGGGATTGAATATTTGAGAGAATCCAACCCGACAACAAATTCGAACGGGAAAACCGATCCTTTATACTGAGGCGGGAGTCGTACTTACCTAGTTGTATAGTTTATGCTAGGTTAAAAAAAAGCTGGTAAATCTCACTCGTCTCCGTGTCTTAAATTAGGTGCAGCTCCTCTATAGTGTTGCTTGTATGGTCTAGTTTGTTCATCGTTTGCCCCTCGATGAAGGACACGCTTAGAATATTTTCGATACATTGACTCTCAAATCCCATTATCTCAAATATCACATGAAAGTATCACGGGCCAACTTAGGTCATTAGAACAAGACCGATGCCTTCATGAAGGCTGTTAGATCTCTCACAGTGTTCGAATGACTATAAGGCATGTGCATTTTACCAAAGGGTGCTATGATCTCGGGATTATGTATTGTACTAAACTCGTGACCCGGGTACCCCATGATCAGAATGTCTCTATCGACCTCACGTGATGTCAATCTATACAGCCCAGAGGGCTTTGTGGGAGTCAGGTCTTGGGAATTTGAACAAGAGATCAGGGGTCGTAGCCAGCCTTTTGTAAAAATACTAGTCAATATCATACTAGTCCGTGTGATAACCCTGACATAACTTGATTGCTAGCTTACCTGTTTGAGCAATCAAGACATGCTGAACATAATCCGTAGCACAAAGCGAATACACATCTATTTATATCCATTATCAGGTACTCGGGCGACTATTCACTACTGAACAAAGGGTTAATACAGAAAGCGCCACGATATATAAGTAGAATGGCTATTTAATCACCTCGGATGTTCACTAAAGTAAAGTAGAAACTACGAAGTCATTTTTTGACCATCAAGACTTTTAGTTCCAAGTTAGGCAAGAAGTCTCCGCGTACCACCTATTCGTATTCTTTACATAACAACAAATATCGGCCTTGAGCTGCACAAAGGAAGGAAATACATGAGTATGAATGTAAGACATCCGCACAGCGTGCAACTACTGTAAAGTACAATGTTACTTCTACATAAGTAGGTATACACTTCAAGCCTTCATATAATAGCTTAAATCGAATTCAATTTTGGGTTAAGCTCGATTAGAAAGAACTAGAAAGGAAATTTAAATTGAGTTCAAGTCCGATTTGAATTAGATTTAAAGTATACTCAAATTAGATATAGGAACAATAATTTTTCTAGTCAATTTAAAAAAAACATATATTAGAAGGCTCCCCCCTCCCTAACGAGTCAGCTTAATAATAGACTGTCACCTATTATATGGCTTGACTCGGTATCTACTCTAGTCTTAATACTAGCTCTAGCTTAAACCTAATTTGAACCGTAAAAAAGACCGAATTAAAGCTCTGCTTTCGTAAGGCTTAATGCCGAGAAATGTTATGAAGCCATACTGATTCGAAGGATAGGGTAAGTATTACCTAGTATCGTAGGTAAGGGTAGCCTAATTGATAAGTCAAGAATGATACGAATATTTCTTCTATGCGTATACGTATTAGTAATATAAGGAAGTTAAGTAAGAAGCAATAGGGTAACAATAACCAGCATTATTAAATTTCTAGAGCTTAACTTTTTTTTCAAGGAAAAAAGGGTTATATATATAAGTAGGAGTTATGCTAGTAAATGTGTATAAAACATATGCTATAGTCTAGTCCAAGTTTAGGTTTATTAGTTCAAAGATAAGAACATAGCATAAGTCTAAGCTTAGGTCTGCGACAGTAAAACAAAGCTTAAAGGTCGACTTAGGTTACCTTGAAAGGATAATCTAAGTCTGTTTTTACTGTATAATATAATATATATATATATTATTATAGTAATATACTATATCTACGGACTTGGGGAATTAAACTTGATTTAATTGAGATTTGAACCCGATTTAGATCCGATTTAAACCCCAATTCGAAATTAATAACTGGGATCACATGAACGGACAAGAGGACATAAATTATACTAAGTAAACAGTTATTAGTTCTATGCAAGGTATTAAAGTGCCTTTCTATACGTGTTTCCCTAAATTATCTAGAAACAAAAGTACTCATTTCTTCAACATCGTTGTTCAATATAGAGATAGAAAGATTTCAAAAAAATCCAGAAATTTTTTTTGATAGAGTTATGTAAAATATAAAAAACTTGACATGAAAAAATATAATAGAATTAAACTATAGCTTAATCTTAATTCAAAATTACTATACATTTACCTTAATTTAAACCGACCAGGATCTACTTTAAGATACTATTATAGACCTAAGTCAACACCAAATCTGTAACTAACCCTGCCTATATTTATGCTTAAATTTGAGATCTTTAATTTAAAATCTTATTTTAAATCTATAAAGGCTTTTTTCATTATTGTTTCGTATGGTTGATTCAAATACTGTAGGCATGTACATACTATGTAAGTAGTTATTACCTACTAGGCTGCGCACCAAAATCAGACCAGACCAGTGGGTGGGTTTTCAGCCCAGTAACCAGACCACTGGTTTCTTAACCAGCTCACATAAACCATTACGGAATTCTATACTGTAGAGGAGGGGTCTCGAAAAAGAGAGAGGGGTTTTCCTTGCTTGATTTTAACTCTAGAATCCAACTTAAGTTTCTATTTCGACTTTAAAATCTACTAACTCTTGATCTTTTTGACTTTGGATATTGACTTTAGATTTCGATTTTGAATTTCGACTTTGAATTTTAACTTTAAATTTCGACTTTAGGTCCTATCTTTAGATTTTAATTTACTTAGGTTATCTATTTTAGGGTTAGTATAATAACATTAAAAAACACTAAATAAGCGAATGCATAGATACTAGAGATTAAAGAACCTTTTATAAGCGAGTAAGTCGGAAGCAACTAAGAGGGGCCGTTTAAAATTAAAGTCAAAATCAAGCGAAAGTTGGAATTAAGAGTTAGAATCGAGAGTTAGAATTAAAAGTTAGAATTAAGAATTAGAATTCAAAGTATTAATTAATTAAGAGTTAAATTCTAAGAGAAGAAATCTAAAGTCAAAATTAAGAGTTAGAGTTTAAAGTTGAAATTAATAGTCAAAACCTAAGAGATAGGTAACCCCCCCCCTTTTTGAAACTCCTATATACTAGACGAAACCCGTATATTAAGCAAAAAACCAGTGCTTAAACCAGTGGGTGGTTTACAAATTGAAAAACCAGCCCATGGGTACTCAGTGCGCAGCCTACCTCTAAGTATGCAGTTTTGAATTTAAGGTTGAACTTTAACCCTTAGCTCTTATATGGTGCCGCTATATATAAAAAGACAATATACAAATTTATGATACTGTTGGTATACGTTTACAACGGGCAGACCTCGTAATAGCATCGTAGGCTTTAATTACAGGGTATACAGTGTGTTGTAGGTGGTTGTTGATTCTCTATGTATGTCTATCGTAAATAGGGTTATATCCCATCAATGAATGCTACCACGTGATTGGGTCACGTGCTAAGTATATATCATTGCAATCCGACACTAGCAACTCTTTCTTTTTACAGAGAGAATCCAGATGCTCTTAGAGCTCCTATTTCAACGTTCTACCCATTCTACCTCCTGTAGGTTGATCCTATTCGTATCTATAAGTTGTTTTAATACTAGCGAGGCATTGCTTTTAGTTATAGTATCAGCTGGATTAGTAGCACCTTCTATCCACTTTATCTCTACAATTTTACGTCTTTCGTATGACTGTCGAAGGCATATGATATCGATCATAAGGCGCTTTTCCTATATTGTTCCTAGCTTAACAAGGCATTCGAATACTAACCTAGAATCAGTACAAATAACCAGTGGAAGGTGGATATTAAGCTGTTGTTCTACGGTTGTTTTTAGTACTATTCCTGTATCGAATCCATATGTTATAGCGTATAGTTCAGAGGCTAATACGCTCCTTATAACTCTCTTACACTTAGTAGAACTCCAATGTATAATATTGGCCTTATTAGAGCCATCAGCTAGTGCACAGATATATCCAATTTAACTCGATAGATCCTTATTATTTGCAAAAGATCCATCTACGAATATAATCAATTTAAGAGTCTTAATATCCAATTTAACGAATTTGAGACCTCTGGACTTATTATCGATCTACCACTTAATACGCTTGTTTAGTTGTATGTTATCATCCTTCGTAGGATTGATTACTTGAGTAGCAACTAATAGATCGTATGATGCCTCTGGTTAACATACGGAGGCGATATAGGCACCTCTGGCTCTCTAAGCAATATATTGTTGCTTTAGTGTAAGTATACCTCTCGTATCGGCTATAGATATACTATTTGGAACTATCCTTTCTTTAATAGGTGACAATTTAGTATACTAGCGTTCTTGGCTCAAATGTATAGTTTCACTTTGTAGTTCGATTATACCTCCGTTGAACTTGATTGGGTGTTTAGGTGTAAGCTACTCGCGAGGTTTTGTAGGGAATCCTACCTTAGTAAGTTGTTCTTATTCTATAGTAGCGAATTTGTTATCTACTAGGAATAAGGTATCATCGGTTTAGAGGCCTATAATACCGAATACAGTTGTATCTAAGTTGGTATATAATAGGTATGTATCGTACGTGGATTGTACTATATTAAGCTCCTTAATGTGATGTTTGTGATACGTATTGAACTAGTGATTGCCTACTTCTGGAATACCGTATAAGGATCGTAAAACCTTCATAATAGCACCTTCTTCGGCTCCTAATGCCTAACTAAGTTCGTATGGTACTCGTATATAGAAATCACGAGCTAGAGTCGTTTTGGATTGTACGTATGCCTAGGATATATCACGTAGGTATAAGTTTGTATCTATACCTATAAATATAGCTACTAGGCAGAGGATAAGTCTCTGGCTCATTCTTTGAATTATAGGTGATTCTATAAGAACTAGCCTCTTGCCGTCGTCGTTATATGCCTGTACAACTAGCCTAGATTTAGCGTATGGCTTATTCTCCTCGTTCTTCATACTATCCACGAATCGAGCTTTGAAAATACGTACTCCTAATGGTATCTTAGAGGGTTGAACGAGTCGAAATACGTCTTTTTGGAGTAATCCTTTAACCTCTTTCTCACGTGATTCTTCGAAGGTTGATTTAGGTAGCCCGGCTGGGTAAATCGTTAACGAATGTAGGTGGACTTCTATAATGTCAATTGGATATTTTCGTGGCCTTCCTCTGCCCCGTTTTATAGGAATTGTAGGTGTAGTTTGTATAGGCGTTACCTGCTCTTCTGATAATGCTACGACATCGATCCTAGCGTCGACTCCGACGTTATTTCCGGTTTCTTCGAAATATGGCTTTACGGATGTAGTACGAAATTACGTAACGCCACGTAGTAATCGTAAGGTATATGTTTCGCCTTCTATACTTATGAGGTTATAAGGTCCTACCTAATAACCTACCTGGTTTATTAGGCCTTCTCTCCATACGAGAACAGGTGCGTTCAGAGGTAGGTTATATACTATAGTTGATAAAGGTCCGTTTCGCATCTAAAGTGCCTCTGAAACCTAGCGTTATGAGCGTAGCTTTCTTATTTCTTCTATAGCTTTTCTAAGTGCTTTTGAGCGTTCTACAATCGAAGGATTCGATAGATCTAATTCTACCATACGTGGGAATGCTCCAAATACTAGTAGTGTTGGTACAAGGCCATCGGGGCCTATAGTATCGTTCAATGCTTTTAGTACCATCTAGAGTGCTATTTCCTTACTCAGATCTAGTAGTTCTATTGCTATAATCTTATAGGCTCGACGAAGTAGGCCATAGTACCTCTCTACTATACCTATCGAGTTGTGTGCCTCTATAGGTACTACCTTGGTTGTGATACCTACGTTTATAGCGTAGTGATTGAATTCCTAGCTTATAAAGTTCTTACTAGCATCGTAGGTTATAAAGTCAGGTAGGCCTAGGTAGGTATCGATCCAACATACGCGTAGTGCATCCTAGGTGTGTTTTATAGAGATATTTACTAGCCATCTAGTAGCTTAGAATCTTATAGCTTCGTCGATCACGTACAATATCGGTAGGTTATCGATATAGAATATATCGACGACTATAGAGTAGTTAAAGTCGATATCGTCCTTTAAGGTAAATCTGAACCTCCTAGGTGATTTACTATATATTTAGCAATAGTAGTAGAACTTTATAAGGTATTCTAGCGCCACCTTATCGACGTTTTCGTAGCCTAATCGTTCTAGAACTCGCCGTAGCCTTTCTACGGATGGGTGGCCAAATCGTCGATATAGCCTTCGTAATTCAGTCGTAGTTAGGTAGCATAGATCCTAGGTGAATGTTATAGTTATATAGCTACTTAGTACATTATTCCAAAGGAGAAACGGGTGTCTATAACGTCGAATTATAGGTATTTTCTTTATGGGTGAATTAATCGTATTATCGAGGTTATTATAGTATACATTCAATCTATCTATATCTATTAGGCATAGTAGAAATAGTATATCGACTTCGATAATATAGAATTAGATGATTCCAATAGGTGTATCTACGTCAATTGATCCTATTGACAATATAGTGCCTATACCAAATTATACGCTAACGAGTCCTTTTATATCGGTATTCAAGCTTACTATCGTATCGAGTTTCTAGAGTGCTAGAAATTGATTGTAGCCTACGGTAGATCTATTGGATGCTCTAGTATCGATAACGATGCCTCTAAAGGTCTCGTTCGAGTATCGAGTATTTATAATATAGTTGTAGGTATTCTGATCCTCGATATCGTCGATATCGTTATATATAGGTATTTCTAGTGTATCGTTCGATTTAACCTACTCGGTAGGGTAAATCGGTTCTATAGTATCTATACCGAATGCGTAAAGGTATAACTTATTATTCAACTTATTTATAAGCTCTATTCTATACTTGCTATCGACCTAGTTAAATAATATAAAGTAATACCTTGTATCCTCGTCGTCAAGCTATTCTAACGATATTACTATCGTAGGCGTATTTGGTATTTCTATAGATAACATTTGGAATACTTCTTGGACGTCTTCTTCAAGGTCGTTTTCTTCGCCTTTGAATTCTATAATATATTAACGTAAAACGCCTTTAAGGCGTTAGTTATTATACCTTTGGAGGTTATTCTTCTTCTTAAACCTCTCTCGAGCATCTTCTTGTTCTTATAGTATATAATTATAGGATCTATAGTCCTCCTTGAAACAGATAAAACATCGAGGTTTTTAGTATCTCTATTACGAGGTCGACCTTATTCGCGAGGGTTGTCGACTTCGACCTCTCGACGATTCTCGATTGTAATATCGTCGATCTATATAGTATGTTTGGCTCGTAGGTACGTCGTTACATTATACCTCCTATATCGAAATTGATAACTACAATCGACTCGTAAGAACTAATATTTCGTTAGGTATATCTATTAGGGCGAATTAGCATACTAGTACGCTTTGACATACTATTATAACCTTACTTATAAGAAACTTCGTATTATATAATAATTAAGAGAGTCTATATTGCATTAGTATAAGCTTATTAACGAGTAATATAACACAGTCTGTTATAGGCTTTCCTTCGTTCTCGTTCATTATAGAACGTAGTAAGATCGTATTCCATTTATGAAGGTTCTTACGTTAGAATTCCTAGCTTTCGAAGTAAGCTTTAAGCCTAGTAATAGCCTCCTAGAATAGTATATCTCCAAGGTCGTATACGAAGTAGTATTCTAATGCCATACCTAAGAGCATAGCTAACAATACTAGGTGGTATACTCCTAGGGGTACGTTTGACTTCTTACAGGCCTCGTAGAAGATCTTGAGTTTGAAGTCAATACTACTATTGGTTCCATCGTATGTTATATTCTCTATGAACATCTTCGTGTATATAGAGATTTCCTTTCCATATACAATTAGATTAATAGTCTAGGTTTGCTGGCTTACAGCCTTACCTAAGGGCGTAGGTTCCTTGCTAGTAGCCTCGTATATAGGTCGTAATTGATTTTCAGCTTATAAGGTCCTATTCAGAGGCGTCTCGGGTGTGAATTAAGTTATGTTTCGAGGTGGTATTCTAGCCTATGCCTAGGTATATAGCAACGATTGAGGTATTAGAATACTAGGGTTTGATATTAGAATTAGTATAATAATAGGTTGAGTATTAGGTAACGAGCCTTCGTTAGGTAATAAGTTATTTGGTATAGTATTACGTAGTTGGAAGGAACGTAGCCCTTTACTACTAGCGTTCTCTTTGACTTCATATAGGCCTTATAGAGTCCACGGAGGTCTCTCATCCTCCTAGATGACTTCATATAGCAGTTAAGCATATATAGTATTCCTATTCTTGTTCTCGCCTTTCTTAGGCTTCGTTCGTATCCATACTCCTACCCAGCGAAGTTCGTAGTATATATAACGTTGTATAGCGATAGCGGCGATAGAGAAGGTTTCAATTATAAATTTCGAGAAATCCTCGTATAGTTTAGTCTATAATCTACTATCGACTATACCACGTTGTTCGTAGTCATCTAGTTTGAACTATATATATTCCTCTATATACTTTTTATCGATGGTATCGAATTCTTCCTCCTATGTAGTCCAATAGTCGAGATCCTTCGTAGTATTTGTATTACCTTTAGTAGTTGTAGATACGTTAGATTCTACCATCCTATATAATATTGATTCGTAGGGTATTCGGGGGGTATACGGAGGGGTTTCGGTTTCGTAGTGTTACCTAGTTGGTAATCGAATGAAGGTACTTCGTAGAGGGTACTTTCGTTATATTGTTTTGTGACGTTTTTCGGTCCTTTTTGACGTAATTCTTAGTCCAATTAAGGATGTTAGAATGATGTTATTAAGTCAAATAGCTAGTTAGATTCGCAATGGCCGTATATATATAGTATATACGTCGCGCTACCTCTTTCCAAATAGGGGTATTGACCTTGCTAGATAGCGAATAGCTAACGTAGATTCGCAATGGCCGTATATATATATAGTATATACATCGCGCTACCTCTTTCTAGTAGTCTATTGATATCCCTCTTCAACAAAGTAGTATGTTATAGAGCCTGTTGGAGCATAGGGGTATAACGCTTGACTGCTTAATCGACTATATACTTTAGAGCCCGTTGGAGCATAGGGAGTATAGTACGTAGTGTTCTGATCTATACGTCCACTGATCAGTATTGGTATACGTTTACAACGAGCAGACCTCGTAATAGTATCGTAGGCTTTAATTATAGGGTATGCAGTATGTTGTAGGTGGTTGTTGATTCTCTATATATGTCTATCGTAAATAGGGTTATATCCTATTAATGAATGCTATCACGTGATTAGGTCACGTGCTAAGTATATGTCATTGCAATCCGACAGCAAGAGAAAGTTTTAAAAAATTATAATATACTCTAACCCTAAGGCGAATTATACCTATAGAATGGTTCAATAATAATGGATAGGTTGAGCCTAATTCTCTAAATGATTTGATATATTTCTTCGTACGAATAGTAGTAGAATTAAGGAAATAAAAGTTTACCTTAGAACCTATTTATACTATAAATAAGATTGTACACTAAGACTACGTATAGACATTTTTTGTATAGGGAAAAAACCTATTTACATTATAAATAGGGAACAATAGTATTAGGGAATTAGTTTAGCTTGATGTTCTAATAAATTTACTATCGTAGTTCGTACGAAATAAGATAAAATAAGAAGAATAAAGATTAACCCTAGAATCTAATTACAATATGATTGGGTTTTCTTACTAAGACCGTACACCAACATTTTTTATATAGGAAAAAAACCTAATTACGTTATAATTAGGGGATTCTAACGTTAGGGTTATATTCCATCATCGAATGTTACTACATGATTAGGTCATATAATAGGTATATATCATTGCAATCCGACAGTAGTATTATAGGTAGACTATTATACATTTTGATGTTATTGAATACAGCTAACGTAGGTGTATATTTCGTAGGAAAGATATTACTTGATAGTAGTGTAATTATCATCAAGTTTAGATACATAAAATCCATCAAAAGTCTTGTTAGATTTAAAAACAACAGACTTCAATTACATAGTATAAAGTTAAATTTAAAAGAAATCAGCAAGCAGTAACTGTTGCAGTAAAAGGAGATACGGGACCAGAATTAGTAGTGAGTCCATATGTGCCGATAGTAGTCGTTCCGTAGAGTGCAAAATGTTGTATAAATCCACCGATATTTGTTGCGATGCCTATACCTTGACTGTCTATTAAATTGGTACCCGTGTTTGGATCCCCAGACGGGTAGAAGCAGTAATCAGGACTTCCGATGGATGTTCCAGTGTCGAGGGTCGATACAAAACTGTTTATATCTCCACTCAAACTAGTAACGAGGAGTCCACTACCAGAGCCGCATGATTGGAAAAGACTGTACATAATCTGAAAGGTAAAGTCATTCGCTCCACTGGTGCTTTGAAAGTTGTAGCAGCCCGATGTCGCCACAGGTGCTGATGTAGTACTTGTACTAGAAGAACTCGTAGAGGTAGTAGAGGTGGACGAATCTGTGGATGTTGTCGACTCACTCGAGGTAGTAGAGGTGGACGAGTCC